>JAQGBT010001513.1:0-31332 GCA_034698585.1 Disparrhopalites patrizii | reverse complement strand
ATACTTGAATAAATATACACATACATTTATCCTTTAAAATTTCGGCTTATGCCTCTTACCCTAGAGTGAGCTTTTTTTGGACTTAATAGTTACACGGACTTTATACTTATTAAAAATAAGATAATTGTAATAATTAATAATAAAAGGGGATTGGATAATCTCTGTTCATTGGATTTTTTGGAGAACCGGCATATACATTTTACATTACTTATAACTTTTAATTCCTTAAACGGCGTGATTTGATATATGCTCTATTATCTAGCTTGGATCCTCTATTATGTGTGTAGGTAATGTGCATTTATTCCCGCGTTTAAATTCTGAGGAAATAGGGTCTCTCTAAAATGTTTAGTATTTGTGTGACTGTTGGATAAGTCAGCTAGTTTAATTATCATTATAATTAATAATTGTTTGATGCTGTTGCTCATTGCTATTCATATGATGTCAATAGAAACCATGACCAATGTTTGTAACAAAAACTTATTATTTAGGAAAAGTGGCGTACCCATAAATGATGTAGAGATGCTTCCTGCACTAACTAATGTTATTTACTGGTGCTACTTTGCTAATACTAAATACTACTAATACTGCTTAATGCTTCTAGCTCTGACTAATGTTAGTATTAGCTAACTTCACTCTATGATTCGTCGAGTTCTGCCAACTAATGACACTGCAACTTGCTAATGCTTTAATAAAGTTCTACTCTTTTATCAATTACTCCGGGGTACTTCTCAATTCACAAGTTTCCTACTTCTTAAAAGTACGTGGTTCTTCGTCCCTTTATTATATTCTACAATCCAGAGACTTCTGTTTTTAACAGGATTGAATATTTAAAAAATTACCAGAAAATGCATGATAAAATGTGAGCTTTTCTACCATCCCATGTTTGTTGGAACGGAACAAATGCAAGCTTCTGAATTAAATCCCAATTGCAGATTACTTTCGTTAAATAAAGTACAAAAGGCAGGCTTAATACAAGCACATTTTGTGATCCTGAAATCCCACTTTTTTATGTCTTGAGCTTAAGGATTATTTTTGCCAGTAAAAGAATTATGATTTATGGATTATTTCCTGGTTTTTGTTGTATTAATGATTAAACGCTGGGATTATTTAATCCCTATTCCCAATCCTTAATCCTGGAATTATCATCTGGGTTTGTCAATGATTTGTATTTTAATCCCAAGTTTCCTACGTCGTTCAAAGTTGGTATTCTTCGTCCGTTTACATTAGCCTTCAAATTGGAAGAAGCCGTCTCTAATAGAGAGTAAGAGTTCAATTGCTACAAATCAATTGTGACTGACAATAATGCAGATAATTGTATTTTAATTCATCCGTTAGAGGTATTGTTAGACCTGGACACAGAAGGCAATTATTATTGGCGACTATTCGAAATTTATTACCTACTCCTTTACTTAAACTGTCGAGTTCGGATGCTTCACGCAGCCCGAAATTAAGTTTAATGACGACAAAATTACAAGTACATTGTCAATTTCGAAATGAAAATAAAGTAACCGGTAAGGAACTCTTATGGATGTGGATGTGCCTACAGTAGTGGGAAAAATTAATTATTATTTACAGTATGGAAGCGTGTGGATTTAGTTTTGTTTTCAGTTGTAATGCCGTTGGAATTAAGAAATGTGCAGAAAAGAATCATTGTATTTTGTAGTACACAAAGGATTTTTTATTAATTCATTTATTTAAAAAAATGTTTATCTGTGCTTTGTAAACCAACGCATACTACATGTGGGAGCAACTCCGTATGAATAACATCAAACACATGTGTACTGTGTCATACACTTACACGGTGAAAGCACTGCTCAAGCATTGCCATTATTGTGCAATTTGTCATACATGTCTATAAGCTATGTTAATTTTGTACGGACACCGGAATCAGAGAATCCGGAATTTGTATGAAAATTAATTTATTAGTACAAAGAGAAAATAAAGTAAGTACAATAGTATTTTGTGTACATTCACTCGGCTAACGTCACTGGAATACCAAAACCCATGTCTACTATAGGTTAGCTGGTGATTGTTTTTGTTTGATTTTTTAAATTTTTACTACAAGTAGTAGCACTCTACAAAAATATACATGTATAATTATCTACGAAACATCCATACAAAAGGACTAAAACACTATACCAAAAGCTTCAAAGACAAAGATTCTCCCTAACAAACTCTTGTGAATCTCCCCACACATATGGGTCATTTGGTCCACCGTTGGAAAAGGGAAAATTCTTCCCCACGATGATGCATTTTTTTTGTTACATTTTCTTGGAATAAAGTTATTGGAGAAAAAAATAAAAAATAAAATAAAGCTCTGTCCTAAAACGGACGTACGGTAGGTTCCATGGATTTGAGCAAGGAAAAAGTCCCCTCTTACCAACTTGAGCATGGGAATCTGTGTTGAAAAAACACATTTACGATGGTATCATCCATGCCCCGGCAAGAGCCTTTCCCTCACTCCCCACAAAACATTTCAAAGGGGTAGGAAGAGGGATCTTTTTAATACACTAGAGAATACATTCTCTCAAAATCTCCCTCTTCTATACATACGACAAAAACAGGAGGACAAAATATTAAAAAAACGGATGTCATTGTTTTTTCCTTCTCTCTCCTTTACGCAAAAACAAAAAACATGGAAGAAACACCCAGTATTTTCTTTTTTGAAGGGACACCAATGTGCACATACACATTTTACAAGTGCTTCCCTTTCAAGGAAAAATATCCCAGGATGTACAGGACAAAATAAAATACAACAAAACAAAACAAAAAAAGATAGGCTGCATAAAACTGCAGCAACGGAATGTGAAACGCTTAAAAATTAAGCAACATGGTTTATCTGTGGTAGCATCCCCAAAATAGGACTAATTCAAAGACCGTAAGGGTGACAGAATTGGTACACCAATCTCTGAGACCGCTCCGTCTTCTTCATAATCCCCTTCCGGTAGTATTGTCGAATGGATCGGGACAGCTTGTCATAGTTCATGGCGGGCCGGTTCTTTCTCAAGCCCCAAAGACGGGCCACACGAACGCTGTCCTCGATCTTGAATACTCCGCGGCTCTGATCCAACCACCGGATACATGATCCATGTTGTTGGGGTGAGGCCAGAAGAAATTTGAGGAATTGCCACAGATGGATATGAGCTCCACTCTTCCCTCCATTTGTCCCTTTCTTCCCGACAGGCTTCTTCTCATCTTCGTCCTCGTCCTCTTCTTCGTCATCTAACAAAACCAAAAGACAAAAAAAATACATTATTATTTCTGGTCAAAAATCATAATAATTATTTCTGGTCAAAAATCATAATAATTATTTCTGGTCAAAAATCATAATAATTATTTCTGGTCAAAAATCATAATAATTATTTCTGGTCAAAAACCATGATTATCCAAAAAAAATATTTCTGGTCAAAAACCATGATTATCCAAAAAAAATATTTCTGGACAAAAACAATATAACTATCATTTTTGGCCAAAAAAAAATTATGTTATCCTTTCATTGACGTAGGAAAGTGCAATTTTCTTTGACTTTCCTGCTTTAAAAATGTCATTTAGGACTTTTAGGAGGGCAGTTACTATTACTGGTATTATTAATATCATTACGACCACCACTTGACTACGAAATAGAGGACATTTCCTTCCTCTCATTAGCACATTATTGTTATGGTCGGTGATCTTTTTACGCAAAAGGCACACACACGCTTCAAAGAACTCGACAAAGAGAAAGTGGGGATTTCCATAATGTAACATGCAACAATGGTCGTCGACTCATTTTCTTATTCTCTCTCTCTCTCTCTCTGCATCTCTCTCTGTCTCTCTTCCAATCTCTTTAGACATGCACGTACCTACCATTTACTTTTAGAAATCTCTCATTTACCTCCTCAATAAATGCGGAGTTACTACAGAGAACTTCCTCTGCACAAACTTCTCCTTTTTCATGGTTGACTCACAATCTTTTTGGAGATAGGAAAAAAAAAGTACCTGTTGCAAAGTACTCTCTTTCACACAGTTTCTCATATACACTCTCCAAAAGATTATTGCGAGCTCCCTTGTCTGTCTAGTCTTTTCCCCTTTATCACCCTTTGAGAATGCTACGGACGGTGTGCTATTCGTACATTTAAAAAAAAAGTCACTGAGTTACTGGCAATGCACAACGTCATCATTACCATATTTTCTCTTTCCAAAGCACCATCATCATCTCCGTTGGAATTCCCAAACCCTGAGGGCTTTCGTACGCTCGGACGAGTGAAACGCCAGTGTGTGATGTGTATAATGTTTCCAAGGCTACATGAAACTCACTTCTCTTTTTTTTTTTTTTAATGGTGGCATACAGATAATGTGTGGTTTCAAGAGGACTGTCACTAACCACCACCAAAAATACATGTGCAGATAAGGACAATGGGTGACACTATTTTGATAGAAATACCCATTTCGTGGGACATTTGGCGTCACAGAGGGGGAAAAAAGGGAAGACAACAACAAAAAATTAAACGGAAAGGATTCCCATTAAAAGTCTTTACATCCCCCCACTCACCCTTTTATATGTGTATCTCATTATTCCTTCAAATACTCTGACTAAAATATCATTTAGCTCGTAATGCTCAGGGTTACCGATTGAAAATTTCCCTTTTGAAGGTCTATTTTTTTACAGGCGTTTTTCGGGCTGTGTCCCATCCTATTGGAGATAAATTGACAACTGCTTAGTTGGAGCAATTTTAAATTGTAGGAGTTGGACGTGTTGAGGATGACATTTTGGGATATAAAATAAAAAAGAAGAGATTAAAAAAATCTTCCTGGGGATGATGTCCGATGAGTTTGGTGGGAGAAATTGCCTTTTGTTTTTTTTATTGCATACGCAGAAACTCCCTCACTCTCCATGTTATCGCTCTCCGGCTATCCCCCAAGCCAATCACATGAGAAGACCTACTTTCCTCAGGACTTTCCTGAGCTCTTTTGTACAGGGATTCCTATTAAGGCCTACGACAATCATACTTAAACACTTGGTACATTTTTTCGCCCTGACCACGCGTTTACAGTGAGGTACATAAGGAGGTATCTTAAAACGTAATGCATTTCCATCTGTACAACTCTCTCTACGTTTTTCCCCATAACAACCATTGTGTGTGGCAAAATGGTTCAATAATTTTTTTCCCGACGTTGTACACAAAAAAACAATATTTTGCTAGCAAAAAAAACTCTTGTGTACTAAGGTACATCGAAGGAGATACCGTTGTGTTTTCACTAGAATTCCATTTTTATGAGTCAGAGAGCAGTAGAACAAGAGTTGAAGGGGAGGAGAAATTCTGTTTTTATATATCAAGCCTCAAAGGACGGCCTCTCCCTTTTATGTATGATCTGTATCACATTGTCTACAACTTGTTGATGAGCTGAGAAAATTTTTTAACGTGTTTTTTGTAAGTTTAAAAAAAAATCCAATGATTATATTTAATAGGTTTGCATCGAAAAAAAAAGTAAGGAAGTTCATTACAATTAAATTAAAAAGATCATTTAATTCCGGGATCTAGGCTGGAAGGATTCTTGGAAGTTCATCGCATAAAATATGGCACTCTCACTCCCTCCCGTCCATATATTATGTATCTTACACGTGTCCGCCTGTCCAATTAACACTGACACATTGGAGATCAAAAGGGAGAGAGAGAGAGAGAAATGAAAAAATCGGCGGGGCTTCTCACAATAACAATTATCACAAGTCAGTGTCAAAAGTGTAAGAGAAGTGTGCTTATCATAAAAATCAACAATGTTAAGAACATGGACGAAATAATACAAATCACAAGGTGCCTCCAGCATATGTAGTTGAACTTAACATATGCGCAAGAATTATAATAAAGCAATTATGAATCTCTCTTCTCTCCCTTTTGCCTCTCTCTCTCTGTTTCTCTCTCTTTTCTCTCTCTCCTCTCTCGCATACCTCTATATCTAACACAATGAAACTGATCCAGTTCTTTTGGTTCCGGATAATACATACGAAATGTGATAATCATACGCTCATATGTGACATAAGAAGAAAGAAAAAATTGGCTATTCAACTGAAAGGAGAAAAAAAAATTTCTTTGCTCATGCTTATTCCTTCAGCACAACAAGTCCATCCATCTTCTGGTCTTTTGTTGTTGTTAAAAGTCTGTTGAATGGAGGGCAATTTTTTTTTCCATGCGTGAATCACATACATACTAATGTTCATAAGTTGCTCTCACATATTTGTTTTGTTAATCTTTTTGCCCGTAAAATCCTATAAAGGTCGAACGATATAGGAAGATAATTTACTTTATAAATTATGGGCGTGTATCATATCCATCGAGAAGGGGATAAAGGAAGATGAAAAAATTGAAGTTGATCTGTGTTGCCGGTTGCCGTAATTTTTTTCTTCTTCTTCTCTTATATCATCCAGTAGGAAAAAGGAAAATCTCATCTTTTATATGGTGATAGGAACACAGCATCCTGGATTGCAGTAATAGGAATAAGGGATAGAGGTGGGGAAATGTGATAAATATTACGTGAACCATTTTTTTTCCTTGTCTCAAAAGTCAACAAGGGCCTTTCTCTTTCGGTCTTTGTTTGTTAATGAAAAAAGTAAAAATATGAATTCGCTAATAATAAAAAGAAATTATCAGCTCCAAGTCCTTTTTTTTTCTCCAAGCCCCTGTCAATACCATTATTATTATGAGTTTTCCTATTACAATTATTTCCTCTCGTATGTGTTGAAATTTTTTCCAAATGTATGTACATTTTTTTTTTTAAAGGCGGGGTATATGGGGACGGGATGAAGACGAGAAAAAAAACAAGTTTGGAGAGTTTCAGGATGTTACACAACTCATTTTGCAATAATCATCACCATCTTCTCGTATATTAGTTTACTACCTCTCAGCTGTGGTTTATTTTGTGAACTTTTTTTTTCCTCTCCCTCTCCCCCCTAATATTTATTCTCTAACCGTGTGTTGCTTAAAAATTATGCATCAAGATTTATGTGGGGAGAAAAATTATTTTCCTCCAACCTTCTTTTTCTTCTACCCTCTTCTGTAGTATTTTTCCACATATGATGAGGGGCAGGACTTTTTAACTAGCAACCATGCATACCACGACACCGGCCCAAACGAGCCCAAAAGCACCAGGAGGGTTGGACACATCAGAAAAATTATTATTTAATTCCACCAGCATACACAAGTACGAAGCTCTACACCTATTTTGCATTCATTTGCATAAAACTCTTTTACACACTCGTTTTTCTCTAAGTTGCACTTACGAATAATTATTCGTCCTTAAAAAAAATATTTTTTTTGCCATTGACCATAGACACATACATGAAGTTTTTTTCTCAATTTTTTTGCCTAGGTTATGCCCCATCATAGTTAATAAATCGTGCTTACTACATGGCCTAATAATTGCTACAAATTTTTGCAGAACAAGAAAAACATTTTTTCCAAAGCATTTCATATGTATCTCTCTCACTCTGACTCTTTGTTTGTCTGTCTCTCTTTTTGCCTCTCTCTCTCTCTCTTTCTCCGTATCTGTCAATAAAAAATATTCCCGCGAAAGAAAATTCATTGGATTATTGAAAATAAAAAGACAAAAATAATTAAAATGAGAGTCATACACTAATAGTATTATTTTCCAAATTTTTAGTGCGAAAACCCGGCAAAAGATTTATTTACTAGTAGCATTCCACTACAAGATACATTTGTATATATGCATACATATCGGTACATTTAAATATACCCGTGTACGTCATAGGAAGTGATCGCCCTGGCTCTGCTCACATACCTCTTTTATCTCCCCGCTAGGCTTCGTACTAAAAGGATGTGGATGATGGAAGTTTTTTATTTTTATTCTAAGTAAATAATTCTCGGCTCAATGTAAACTACACAAATCCATCTTGTACAAATTGTATTTGGAAGAGAGAGAGAGAGAGAGAGAAATGTGAGAGAGCATGTGTAATTTTTGCTATCAATTTGGGTGTGTTTACCCCTTTTTGTGCTCCTTCCTAAAACATATGACGACGATGTGGAGGATGGCTAACGCGTCCTGTAGATAAAAAACTCTCTATGGGAGTGCATTCTGAATACATACTCACCTGGTACTTTTTTTTCTTTTAATTTTAAAAAAATATTTGACTTGAATAATATATTATTATTGAAGAGTACAACGAGGGGAGCGTAGTAAAAACTTGCTCCTATAGTACAAAGTTTTTTCTCTCTCTCCATCTTTAAAATGTATGTGTACCTAGAACGTATTTAATCAAATGGGCTGTGAGATTGTGCTCTCATGAATAAAAAGCTATTGGAGCGTTTAAAACCATGAGTCATGAACTCTGGGCTTAGATGCTGTTGCCAGTAACTACGTGGTAATGACGGGTTGGTAATAATAATGATGATCTTAATAATTATTGCTAATGCTTTGCTCTATTCTCCCTCCACATCTCCATAAAATATTCTGTTTCTTTTTCTTTTCTATCCTGTCTCTTTTTCTCTCGGCGGTGATCCCTCTCACAACACTAATTTTTCCTCTGGTTCTTTGGCCATGGACCTTATAGTAATGATTCCCAGGTGGCATCAATTAGCATTATGGCTGGCTAATAAAAAAAAAACGTTATAACGTGCATTTCCAGTATGAATAGTCCCTTTTTTTGGGTATGAGATTAAGGCGGAGAAAGGCGAGGGACTGTGGGCCATTAAATGCTCAAGCACGCAATGACTAAAAGAGCGGCTTTTATTCTTGTTCAATCATGCAAAAGTGCATCCAAAAAGGCTGGTTTCTCGCCAATAATCAGATACATGGAACTGGATTGAGCCACCAAAGGGGATTGACTGTGTCTATGCATTTGTTTTTAAAGGTGACCAAGATGTTAAAGAAAAGTAGATCTACGGTTAACAAGAGGTGGAGAGGTGGATTCAATAAAAAGGATTATAATGCACTGTACACCGTGTACACCTAATAAAGTGGTGGTAGTTGTTGATATGAAATATAAACACATAATAGGGAAATATATTAGATTATATAAATTATATAAACATTCAAAAAAAAAAGGCTCACCATCTGTATTCATGGGCTCGGCCTCGACTGTGGAGGAGGAGGATGAGAAGGATGATGGAGACGTCACAGTTTCCAAATTGGAGACATCGGGCACGGTTGAGTTCTTGCCCTCAACGGAGGTCAACTCCGTAGTTGGGAGAAGAAGTTGCTCCAAGTCGAAGGTGGGACTTGAATTGTTGTTGTTCCCACTATTGTTGTTGTTTTTGCTGGTCGCACTATTGGCGGGGCTGGTTGGAAAGCTCACTTCCGAGCCGGTAGAAGGAAGTTGAGAGGAGCCACTCTTGGGCTGGAGTGTCTTCCACAATTCCAGGGTATTGTACACATGATTACCCATGAGGGCATCCAGCCGCCGGAATTCTTCTTCCGTGAAAGCACACATTGCCCGACCATCCATATTCCAGAAATGTTGGATGAAGCCGGCCATGTCGCTAAAACTCCCAGTTCCACTCATTATTGGCAATGATGAGAGAGTGTGGGCGAGCCATGAGCGCACGTCAGAACCTGACCACTGCATGGGGTCTGTAATACGGAGAATTTAGTTATAATTTTTTTTTTTTTTTTTGACTATTTTTAATTTACAGTCATTCTCTTTTAGAATCAAAAAGCCGCCTTTGTAATATCATTGTGAATGTATTTTTAGAATTTGAATTTGCACGCAGAAACAAGGAGGAAAGATCCTTCTCAATCTATTTACTTTTCCGCTTAATGACCATCCTAAAAATAAAATGGATAGGTGGACATTATATATTCATGGGACATACAAAATTTACATGTTTTGTTGTATACACATTAAAAAAAATGGAGGAACATACAATTCCTGGGAAATACTTTTTGTGGGGGATGATTATTGCTATTACATAATGCAAAAATCTTCTTCAGTCTACACCACGCCCGATCGCCAAAGGAATACTCTCCCACCTGACTCTTCTAAAAGTCCTATTTGCCATGGAGTTAATGGGAAGAAAGAATATCCTATTTAAAATGCTCTAACATCTAGACCAATAATTTTTTTTTAGCTGACTAGAATACACACATTTCCAATTCATTGACCATTGCGGGTCGTTTAGGGGGGTTGGAATGGCGTCTAAACTAATTCATTATTATTCATTCATCTTTTTGCATACGTCAATTGGTGAGCCCAACAAAAAAAAAACGACTGGCAAACGATGCTGAAATAAGATTTGTACTTGTCAGGTGCTTGTAAAAAAAATCTCCTATAAAGAGGATAAGAGTTTTAGAAAAGGCGTTGGGGGGAAGGACAGAGTGAGGTAGAGGATCTTCCATGGAGAATATAATTTTTTGACAAGGATCTCATTATACAGTCTTTCCTCCTATTAAATGTTCCTAAACCATACACACCTTCCCTCCAGATTAGCCTAGGTGATGGGCCTCCGAAGAAACTTGAATAATATGTACACAGATTATATATGTACATATACATTATGAAGTCCATTAAAAAATTGTTTTCTTCATGCTCAAACGAATTTTTTTTGTACTTCGTCAATTTGCAAATTGTTACTATTCTGATTATATTATAAACCCTTCTGTCTATTCTCATGGAGGGAAGAAAGGTAAAAAAAAACATATAAGAAGTTCATCAATATGCAGCGTTAAATATCGACATGATCATTATTATTGTTCTTATTATTACTTAATTCAAAGGAACATGACGTATGTTTCGGGTGTTTGCATTAGGAAATGGCATATTTTATTCCTATTGGCTCAAAACAAGTATTTTAAAGTGTAATACATATATGTATACCACAGGGACTCCACAAAAGGTTATAGGAGAGGGCAAAAGGATAACTATTGCTATTATTATTTATTTTATTTTTTTAAAGAACGAAGCCTATGTTATAAGCCCCATAGAAGCAAAAGGGGGGAGTGCCGGGAAAGGGAAAAAAATGAACATCATGAATTATTACATCAGGACGACGTGTGTGCATGTAAAAATTCGACTACTACTACTACCTGATGTCACTCCGTATTCTCCTGCTTTTTTATTTATTAAGCTGTCACTGGACCTTTCTTGACTCTTTAAGTATGTACTAACAGGCTGTCTCAAACCCGCAAAAAAATAGGCTATAGTTACCTTTTGATGTACGACAAATAATAAGACCTTGTTATAGTTACTTTTCTCTTGTAACAATGTAATATTGTACATACTCCTGGCCAAATTTTTTCATACCTTAAAGCCTTTAAAATTGTTTTATCCATCCACAGCCTTTGTCATAGTAAGTAATAGTAACTCACGTAGTACAAGTTCCCTTTCTATACATGCCTTAACCATCTTGCCCTTGGCTTTGAACTTTTTTGTGCTCTCTCTCTCTCCCTCGACTTCTCATATATAATAAGTTTTAGAAGAAGGGGTAAAAAAAAAAAGAAGTTGCGACCGATCGGAACCACGCCTATTACTCCAAGGTCGATTAAAAGACAAAAATTGACTGTGCATTTTGGCCAGCGAGAGTGTTACGTAAATTGCGACGCTTTAAAACAAAAGCAATCAAGCATACACGGAGGGATAATAATACAAAAGTATTCATGCCTCTCTCTCTCTCTCTCTCTTATGGTTCTTTTGATCTCTCATCAAAATGAGATGCCATGACTAAAAATTGTTTCCATTTTTTTACCTCTCGCTTGGAACACACACAGCTTTGGATAATAGACTATAGGTACATCATAGCACACGTAGACAAATT
Organism: Disparrhopalites patrizii; assembly: GCA_034698585.1. NCBI lineage: Eukaryota > Metazoa > Arthropoda > Collembola > Symphypleona > Sminthuridae > Disparrhopalites > Disparrhopalites patrizii. The sequence goes on along the minus strand of JAQGBT010001513.1, from coordinate 19,591 downwards.
CCATTTTTTCATTTGGAGAAGAGAAAAAAATGGGACATTATACACTTTTTTACCAAATGTAATTGACCACGTGAGTCTTTGGTATTACTTCCAACCTCTTTTTGTGCCCTTTTATTTGTCTACGGGGATTTGAAATTAAAAAATGCTCCAGTACGACTTTGAGATGAAAACTCAAGGTATTTTGGGCTGTGAAGGAATGTCCTTAGTCATGAATTTTTTTGGGGGGGGGGACTTTCAATTTAAAAACAAAAGTTTTTTCTGGGATAATCGTGTTTTTTCCTCTCATATAAATATCATTATTGTAATTTAAACCTCGCCACCACATGAATAAATGGAGTTGACACCTACAAACGTGGGCATATCAGTGTCGCGGGTGTATTAATTGTCCCTATCAAAATATACTAGTTCTGTACACGAGCATGCATCTCCTATTAATGTTTTTTTCTCTCTCTATATGAAACTCACCCACGTTTGCCTACTTTTTTTTTTTATTGCATGCACTTGGGAAAAAAATGGAGAAGACACATGTTCCTGGGGATTCCAAAAAAAAGTCTAGTAGTGCGACGTTTATGTGAAAGGAGTGTGTGTATGCGTGTGTATGCCAAAATTTTGTTGACAGGATCAGATTCTTCCATGTGTGTGGGTGGGATAAGTGTGTGATTTTTTTTTTTGGCTTTTATGCATCATTGTAGTTTTGATGCAAAGAAAATATATGACTTACCAGGTGAGATTCCCAAAGTGTTGCAAGAGGCTTGGATTTCACCGCGAATATGGTCAAAAGCCATGTTGAAAACGGGCTCAATTTGATTGAGCTCAAAGTTGCTGCCGTTTCCACCTTCCCCCGCTTGCTGTGATCCACCGATCTCCTGCGTGACATTAAAAAACGGGATATTATTAAAAGCACAACAACACAAACAACAACAAAAAAACAAAGTATTCATTCATGAAGAGACACAAGAAGTTGGAGGGACTCATGGTTTTATTTTAAGAAAACTTTTTTTTTTCATCCTAAGAGTACAACCAATTAAACATGCTTTTTGGAACTTTTCCAGTCTCATATACCAAGAGGTACTATTACGGGACTCCCGCAGCTACTAACATATCAATATATGTGACATTCAAACTTGGCTCATTCCTGGACATTCTTACGCAGTCACACTTTACTTTTCTTTGGCGTCACACTAATGCAATCTCATAGACAGTGGAGGGGGGAGTCCATTAGAAATAATCACGCGGTGACCAGACAAGAAGTGTGTTGATCACCAACTTGTCCCTTTTTTGTTTTAAATCTCTCGGCTCTTCTATAAGCCATTCTTGAAGGAAATGTTCTCCCCCCACGGCTTAATTCCCTACCCACCATTTAGCATTGTATCAAGTTGGTAGTTATTATTATAATAATAAAATCCTCAAAAAAGAATTCCCCCATGACAGAAGCCCACGCCAAGAGACCCCAAAAAGTTGTTTGGGACTACTGATGGGAGAAGAAATCCTAACGGTGATAATTCCTATATAGGAACCCATCATGTAGGCCAAAGGCTGGATGATAATAATAAAACTTGGTGCTTCGGGTCCCACACGTGTCACTATTTTTTTCTTTACTTGCCTTCCTCTCTCTCTCTCTCTGTCTCTCTCTTCTCTTTCACTTATCTTCCTCTTTGTCCTATTTCTCCCTCACTTGATCTCTATTTCTTTCTGTCTCTCTCTCCCCCTCTTTCGCTTTTAAGAATGAAGGAGTTCAAGGTTTAATTGGCGAAGAAATCCACACAACTACATCCGAGTCTCAAACTCCTACAATAATAAATCCGTTTTCATCTCTCCCCGAATACACGCCCTGGAAAGTTCCGAGAGAGACAGAGAGAGAGATTGGAGAGAAAGTCATGCGAAAACAATTATACTGTGCCTGTGTAACAAAAATTAGATGAGATACGGGAGCTAATTATCAGTTATTATTTAACACCTACCGGGACAGGAGGAAGTTGACCACCTGTACCTAATTGCCTTTGAAGGCGGACCTGACTCGAACGAGGAAATGTTTTATGCCCTATTTCCATCATGGATCTTTCCCGCACAGTGTCGTGGGAGTAATTATTAGGCTTGTTATTGAATGTCTACTAAGAACAATATGACTGAGGAGGGATGAGACAAAGTGGGAGCTTACTATTCTAACACATCCTCACTTTTCCAAAGTAATTCGGACCCTTGTTGTGTTGCTTCTTTGTTTTTCTATTTTTTTTTTACGAGAAAGTCTTTGAGAAATTATTTACTACTTAGGTACAAGTATACCTACTTACATTTGATGAGTTCATTCAGGTGAGTAAAGAGTTCTCTTGTTTATCTAGAAGAGCTTTCCTCCTATTTTTTTTGTATGTTAATATATATTTTTTCTGCTCCTTCTCACTATCTCCTCTCATATCTCTAGATACCTCCCGCAGAGCTCTTACGTTTGTGTCGTAGATCTTTCTACCTGATAGCGCCAACTCCCAAATGAGGAGTGTAATAATTGTACGAAGTACGATGGGGGGATGACAAGGATACTTGGGGGGGGAGGGGAGAAAAAAAAATCTACAAATGTTCTAATAACGTGTAGTGATCAATATATCGACTATTTTTTCTAAGAATCGGTTTAACAACGAACGCTTCACTTTTGTCTTTACCTCCTCCTCCTTCTTGGATCACTGGGAGAATGAGTCAAAGTAAAGGGAAGAAGGACCATGATTATAAAAAAAAATAGCAATGATTACGTCTACATCATGGGATAAGAGGAGCCCCATTTTTTTTAGGTTATTACGTAAATTCCTCCGAAGCAATTGGATCATGCTAAAAGTTGGAGAATTATTACGTCAAAGCTTACTAAGCTTGTATGAATGGAACTACCTCAAAAAAATATTTAAAAAAAACAAAGTCTGTTTTTAGTAATTGAATAAAGGAGTAATAAGAGGTACGTATGAAGTGGTCTATACGCCAAGCGGGGAAAAAAAAATTAATTCACGTAATTCATAGGAGTGTGTGTGATGCACGCCATTTGTGTCCACAGAGTGTGTGGTTTTTAAACGGCGGAGGGGGAGACCATAATAGAGCCCCGTAATGAAGGCAGGCTATGCTCATGTCAAGATGAGGATATGAGATGCTTTGGGGGATAATGATACAAAAGGGAGGAAAAAGGGATAAAAAAAATATGGAAAAAAATATGAAAAATAATTCTATTCACCCGAATTGTAGTTGGTTCATTCTCCAAAATATTGGCGGAGGGCAGGTCGAGGGGCTTGAAATTGTATTTCCTCTGGAAGGTGGTGTCCTCCAAACATTGACGGAGGAGGAGATTCCGGTCACACATCCCACCCTGTTGTTGGTCGGGACTCAAGACCTTGACATTGTTCATGCCCCCACAGTACTGTTGATTGTTGAGGGGTGTGGGCGAGAGGCAATTGGGGTTGGAAGCCATGCTAGGGCTATTGTAGCCCCCGTCGTTGTTGAAGGGATGAAGGGGTGAGAGAGCGGGCTTGCAATCCGGAGAGAAAGCCCTGTACTCCGTCGAGGGGCTAGATGCATACAGAGACACTTGTTGCCAAGATGAAGCCTCGAAATGGGCTCCAGGCATCCAACCCGACGGGGATGGGACCGTCGCCAAATCATGATCTTCATAATCCCCCAAAAGGGACAAGTCAAAGGTGTCCGCCAAATTACAGTAATTCGTCGTGTCTTCCCCCACCAAAGAGCCAAAGTTGGGTTGTTGGTGACTCGCGAATTTTGCCATGTACTCCGAGTCGTAGGGATCAGGCTGGGGACTGAATCCCGCTGACGGCACAGTTTGTTCTTCCATCTGAAACATGTCAAGGATCATTTTGTCTTTCTTCTCAAAAAAAAAATCTTCTTTACTACACCAAAGTTTAGCTTCGGATGTGGAAATCACTTTTCGATAACGGATGAAGTTAATGTAAACAAAAATGTTTTGCTTTTTTTTTTGGAGGAAAGGAAGTAAAATAAGTTCGTCACACTCTCAAAAATCCACAAGGATACAATCTCGTTTGACGGGCTAAAAGTTCGAGTAAAATGTAACGTTTCCTAAGGTAGGATGTAGTAAGTTGTAATTTCTCCACTTATGAATTACGATACTTCAATGCAATCACTGTAGTATAGTGTATCAGAATATTTTAGAGAGAAATCAAATAAAAAATTATATGTTCTCCAACTCCAGTCTTTACTCTGCACTCCCTAACTCTTTCCTCCAAATAAACTCAATATTCCTGTTTCTCTTAATTATATATACAGTGCCCCGGCCTTATCACAAACTCCCTCCCATTCAAATTATTCACGGGTAAAGAGGGAGAGAGGGGAGGGGGCAATGAGAGAGATTACGCCTGTATCTGCACTTCATCTCCATCAATATCTCTCCTCTCTTCTTGTCTATTTCGACTCCTCACTTTCTCTCTTTCTTTCTCTCTTCCCTTCTCTCTTTCTCTCCTTTTCAATCTCTCTCTTTCAATTTATCTCTACCCGTCTCTCTTTTTCGGTCTCTCCCTGATTCTCTCCGCTTGTCTTCCTACTCTTGTATCTGTTGTCTCCTTCTACATTTATCCTCCTCCTTTAACCCGTTCTCTCGCACTTGTAGATTATTATATCACTTGTCTCTCTCTCTTCTCATTCTCTCTGATACCTCTCGCTTCTCTATCTCTAATCTCTCTCGAGTCCGTTCCCGTACCTTTCTACCCTTCTCTGTCTCTCCCTCCTTCTCTCTCTCTTTCTATCTCGTTCTCTGTCTCTCTGTCTCTCTGTCTCTCTGTCTCTCTGTCTCTCTGTCTCTCTGTCTCTCTGTCTCTTTGTCTCCCTGTCTCTCTCTGGTTCTCTTTTTCACTCTCTCTCTCTAGTTCTCTCTGTCGCTCTTGATTGCCTTTCTGTTGCTCTCTCTCTCTCTCTCTCTCTCTCTCGCTCTTCCCTCTTTCTCCCTACATGTCGTTCTCTCTCTGCCCCTATCTGGTTCAACTTATTGTCTCTATCCCCGTCTCTCTTTGAATATACATCACACACGTTTTCAATTACAATGCTCAATCAACGACAGGAACCAGTGGCATTGCTACCCTGCTACGTACACATTTTTATCACACACTCACACATTCAACGAGCAAATCAATGAAGAATGCACGTCGGAGAAGCAGCTGTGTAATGAGTGAGACAAGCCATTTTTTTTTTGTTGAAAGATATGCATACACAGATATTACAGAGAGGAGGAACAAATAATGGGATAAAAAACTTCAAAGTTGTTTCATTCTACTGTAACACCAGTTTGAAAGACCTTTTAAGGTCATCCTGTGTGCCACTACTGCTGCACCAGCAGCTTCATTACGCCAAAAGTTATTGTGCCTCCTCGCATAATTACCAGCCCCAAGAATGTACGCATTCTCTCCTCCCCGAGTGTAATGATAATACTAATAAAATTTGCCCATGAATATTATGCTGATAACTCTTACAAAGCCTCAAAAAGGAAGATTCTCACACATAACTTTGCCAGGAAAGAAAAAACATCCTTCCCCCGGGACAAAGTATCCATTTGTATGAAGATATAAAATATGAAAACAATCAACAATAGATAGGAAAATACGTGAGTACAAGAATATTATTGTTACCTTGATCATATTTACCACAGCTTCTTCGAACCTCTGCTTCAGAATTTCTCACAGTGATATTGAGATAAAACGGTGATTTTCCGTAATACTTTTGTTTCTCAGTTCCTTTCGGAAATTATACCCACTTTATAGAACTTACTGGAGCAGTGGAAAAAATTACAAGAGCTTTTCGTTTGTGCTAAGTCTCACTCAAAAAAAAAAAGATTCCTATTATGAACAACTTCGCTGACTGAGGAGAAACACATTCACGTATGGACAAACACAATGGAAATGGTAAAAGGACACACGGACAGAGACTCTGAACAATCTTCTCGGCTCGAGTAATCTCAGGAGAATGAGCAAGATAGTTGTGAAGGAGGCACCTAAGAACCAAAAACTCACTTGTTGCAGGGCTGCTCTTCTCTCTCTCTCTCTCTCTCTCTCTCTCTGTTGCTCTCTCTCTTTCTCGCTTTCCTCGTTACAAGCAAAAACTTCAACTCTTTATGAACCTCTTTGAGAATAGCCTAATATATATGATGGACGTCCCCGTGCGACATTAAAGGCTTTATATATCCAATATAATAAATATATACGATTGTGGTGGATGTTCTAATAAGAACCATCTACAGCTCTTTTCCCCCTTGCAACACATGGGATTTCCTCCGCTTATGCATATATATGCACATCCCCACATATTTTTAGCTTTGCCAAGCTTCACCTTTAATATAAATATCCCCACACGAAATCATATGTGTCACTTTGTACACATGGATGTTACTGTCTTTTTCGTACCATTTTAATGGAAAGAGAGAGAGAAAGAGAGTGAGAACAATGTTTAACAATGAGAACAATAACTAAACCGTTGCGGAGGATTACAGGTGTCTAAACATTTTGGGGGAAAATACTATTGAATCTTGGGGGATAATTTATTGGCACTTTTATTACTATTTTTATGCTCTCATCATTACATTATTCAATTATTAAATTTTCATTTTTTTTCTTCTTCTTTTCACCCACAGCATATGTGCGTGTATTTACGGATAAGTTCCATGTATAAAAAGGTCGTGCCAGTGTAGTATATAAGGGGTTCAAGAAAAGTAAATGTAAATATTGGGAATGAAATAACAATAACACAACAGTGGTACTCCACACGTAAATGAACCTAGCAACAAGTCTCTAAAAAAATGCGTCTCTCTCTCTCTCTCCTACTCTATCTCATGTACATGGCGTGAATGCTGAAACACTTGAGAACGTGCTAAATCATTCTAATTATGATGCTTACAACAAAAATATGTATATATTTTTTCGCACATTTAAAATGTCTCTAGCTAAATGCTAAAAGTTTCTATGAATTAAATCTCGCCATCGTATGAGCGGCCAATAGAAGCTTTATCTAAGAATCCTTCAGGCATACACAAATATAAATAAATACAGAGGTACTCATTGCACAACTTTATCTCTGGGGAACTTTGACCGGGTCACTACTGACCACTGTTTTTGGACTTGTGCCCATCCTTCTTGATAAGGGTAATGATAACATCTTTGTTGTTACATTTAATTATAAATAATAATAAGACTGTGATCCCAGGGAATTTTGGGAGGTGATTGATATCGTGGTGTGATGCTCATGGGTTTCCTTGTAAACAAAACTAATGGTGCTGTCATGGGTATTTAGTAAATGCCAAAAAATACTGATTGTAATAATTCATTTTAAGTGCTGTCATCGTTGCAACTTGCAACTATAATTCACGTCAAAGTCCATTTTTAGGATTATATTGGACAACTGGGAAGATGAAGAACTCATTTTGAGGATTTCTTGGAATTTTCCAAACCCGAAACTGTGTTGATAACCTCATTAATAAAATGCTCAGTCAATTTGTTTTAGATGTTACTCGGATGTTATTTGTGTTTCTCTCATAGTAACAGTGCACTGTGGAACCACAATGATATTTATGACTGTAACAACAAATTATGGAAGTTTCCAGAATTCCAGATGACATTTTTTGTAACCCTGTGCCATAATGTGAATTTTTTCTATATTGTGATGCCATTTCACCGGTCCCTCATTACCCCATGTTAGCCTTCCAGCGGAAGGAGTGGAAACCTCAAAAGAAAATAAATATCCCCATTTTCAACGAGTGTCGTTTAAAATGAAAAAAAAGTATGTATAGTCACATACAAAAGCAAAATTGTAAAAACTTGGATGACGTCAATGAGCAGACGTTTTATCGGGTAGAAAATGATGTTGGGCCCAACTGATAATCTCTCGAGTATGGCTCCCATATTTTAGCTTCCATGAGGGCGTCTGTTATGACTGTCGTTGTAACTATTCCTTATAGACCTCATACAGGTGGTTGTGGCTTCTCTTCAGACACATTCTCTCCTTCTTAGCAACGAACAACGGAGTAACACATATATTTTGTTGCCCGCACAAATAAATTTTTTTAAATTACCGTACGTACTGCGTACACAGACGTGCATATGGGTACATCAAAAAAAAAACTCTCAAAGTCACTCGGGTTGAATTACATTATTATTACCGTCATCATCCCATAATTTTTCGTACTTGAAAACACCATTAGAATGGACAGGTACGAAGACTCAACCAACTTTTTTCGGATTATCAGCATCCTAACTTCTGCTTGAGGTTATTTTTTTTTTATGAGTGTTAATTACTCTTTACCTGCCAATAACAAGATCAATCTAAAGAGTATTTTTGAAGGTATTTTATCTCTTTTTTATTATGTTATAATTTGTGCACAGTATTTACTGTCCCTGGTTAAAACCACTGGAAAGTGATTGATTGACAGTCTTCTAATGAACTTTTTACAAAAACTGTTCACGGGGAAAAACACATTTTTATTCTCCCCAACTAAAAGCTTATGGCTTGACGAATTATATGCGGTATTTTTTATTAGTACTTTCCATGCTGTACTAACTGGAGAGAGTGAGAACGAGAGAGAGAGAGAGAGAGAGAGAGAGAAGAATAAATATTATAAAAGTAAATAATCCCTCCTGCTAATAGATACACACATGAATACAGAATACAAAATGATGGGCTGTTAATTTCAGTGATGATCTAATTGTAAGTAATCTCAACATCAACTATTGTTTAGCCACATTCGAAAGGGATTTTTCAACTAATGTTGAGCTGCCACAAGACGCCTCTTTCTCCCCGTCTAACACGTTACCAACAAAGATGTGCTCATGCAATAAATTTCCTTCTATCTGGCGCCATTGTCCCTACGTCTCTAAAATTTACCCAAATTGGGTGTTACCAATAGTTTTTTCTTGGGGGGGAGGGCAGAAGAGAGAGAAATGAGCAAAAACACCTCAAATCAATGGTGTAGATTGCAACTCTTTTTGAGCATTAATTTATTTTCCACGAGAAAATTGTCTTTTTGGACCCAGAACATGTTCATATTTATAGCCCTGTCATCCCAACACTTTACTTTTACAAAAGAGAGGAAAAAAAGAGATCAACCGTTCATGTAAAAGGGATAAGAATAGACGCGTTTGGAAATAGTCACTCACCATTTCGTCATGCAACCCCCTGAATGGGACTTGAACAAGTGTATATAATAATAAAAACAATCAAAAGGGGAAGGTGCTGAGGGTGGATAATGAGGAGAAAGTAGGTTTTAATCCAACACTCTCAAGTCTCGAGCCTTTTGGATGAGGACAAGAAGGGAATTAAATTCTCTCTCTCTCTCTTTCTCGCTGCCATCACACGAGACCTGTAAAGAGAAGAAAAAGTGCCGTGATTCCAAGAAAAAATTCCCTCTCTTCAACACATTTGGGGTGTATACCTGACGGCATTATTAATGTCTCTTGTTACAATTCCTCCCCATGTACCCAGCACACGTCCCTCACATGTGTACATGGAGACAGTAGTAAAAATGGTAGAAGAAGCCGTAACAGTAGTAGTAGCCCCCAGTGGCATGTGTAACTTGAGAAATTCCAACAAATTTACATGCCGTATAATGGTAATGGCAATAATACGTCTCTCTCTCTCTCTCTCTCTCTCTCTCTCTCTCTCTCAATAGTATCATGCATGGTGTTAATACCCACAAAATATGTGCATATAGAAGTAAGAAATACATACGTTCACGCATAGTATGTATGTATATACCGACGAAAGCCAACAACAATTGGCTTCTTCAGCAGTCATAGCACCTTTTGAACTAACTATAGTTATTACACGGGAGGAAGAGGAGTAGCCTCGAGATATCGTCCAAGAATAGAGTTTGAAGCAATGGTAAAACCCCAGCAACCTAGATAATTTTATCTCTCTCTCTCTGTCTCTCTCGGTGTCTCCCTCGGTGTCTCTCTCTTTCTTTCACTTTCGTTTCCTAAAAGTCGTGTTCCGCCGTCGTCTCCTCCTCCTTCACGATACTTTACAACTTCTTGCGCTCTCAATAGACCAGGGCAACGGCAAAAAAAGTCACTTGAACACATGGACGTCAATTACTATACAAGAGTCATGCTTATTGATATTGATTCCCTGACGTGCCAAAACCCTTTGCGATGCAAACTAGCATGATAAAGATTTGAATCACAATAGTTACATGCATACAGTATCCTGTGTACAGTAAGGAAAAAAAAACTTCCCCATTCCCACATGTATTGTGACTGACCCTGGCTGTAAAATGATTAAATTTTTAAAAAGACTTTCACGTACAAGACACAGTATTTTTTTTATTAATAATAATATTACAAGTAGGCCCACTAGGAGTTCACTCAAAGAATTAATAAGGTCTTAATTTTTTCCTCTCTTTCTCTATTTCTCTCCCTCTCTCTCTCTCTCTGTCTCTGATTTATTTCTTTTTCACTCTCTCTCTCTGTCTCACCATGTCTCTCCCAAATTAGCGTGACTTCCCTAATTAAAACACGATTGAAACGAGGAAAAAATCAAGACCACACACTGTGAAAGTACATCACAATGGCCTCGTAATTATTTTTATTGAAATATTAACACTACATTATAAGTACACATATTCCTTTGTAAATAAAAAGTCCGTTTTAGCATAGCTTTTCTGAGAAAAAAAAATCTTTTAATCCACTTTTCTCCTTCTGCCCCTTTGTAATCAACCTCCTGCCTTTAGGGAAAAAAACGTGCTCAGGAGATGGGGATTGAAAGGGGAAAGGGAGTGTGATTGAGTATATTATATATGATGCCCATGGTAATCAATAAAACATCTCTTTTAATGGCGAACACATCTTCACCCTGTTGGTGTGAGGCAAGACATGATTGTGTGTGTTTAGATGCGCATTTTAAATGCACATGTTTACATATACTATTATTTATATATAATTTTTTTTTTGAAACCTTTGAAACCTTCCTCCATATTTTATCAGACTCATGATCACGAAGTAGATGTGTGGAACAGGCAGTCACCACACAGATCCAGTGCTCAGAAGGGGAGCGTCATTACTTATTTATTATTATTATAGCCATTGCACCGCGTACTCACTTATCCTCCATGTAATTTTTTTTTCTTCAGCGTTCATGTGTTTTTACACCAACAATACCTTTTTTTTGTTGGTTGCTTGTACACAGAATTGTTAATCAAGTCAAGACGTAAATACCTGTGCGAATCACGACGCTTTAATCACGTCTGAACAGAATAATGGTAGTAATGACAATACTAAAAGTCCAGTATACTGTTTTTTTTAATATGGCTCCAGCACCCCCCAAAAAAATGGCATTGCATTCCAAACGAATGCGTATAATGTATTGGATCTGTTGGACTCAGTCACCCCACATAAATTTTTGGAGGGAGGGAGATACATAACATATTAAATACTCCTCCAACTCCATTATTGAGCTACCCTGGTGTGATTTGGAAAGGTGCCACTTACTAAAATTGTGGATGCAAAAAAAGAAAAAAAATCTTGTGTATACTAACGATTATTCTTTTTTTTCTATTGTTTCTCCCCTGGAATTTTGCAGACTTTATGAACATTGTGGAAGGTTTGGGGCAGTAAATAAAGTAGGTACATGTGTATACATTCTAAAACCTTATGAAGCAAATCGTAGGGGCTTGTGAGCAATTACAATGGAAAGCTCTTTCTGCTTATTAGTACTCTTGTGGTTACCAGAACACCATTAGAAGTTGAGTCTTTTTTGGAATAAAAAAAACACTTATTTAGTCTCAGCCTACACTGGGCAAAACACTGTTTAGGAGGTATATCTGTTTCACAGGTGTATACATAAGTAATAGTGTAGTAACTGTCATGTGGAGATTTTCAAGGTTAAGGTAAATGCATAAAGAAATGGAGAATCCAATGATGGAGACAAAAAAAAAAACACCGTCATGAGATTTTTATGATGGAAATTCATTGTAACTTTCCCTCCTTTTACAATACATACATTACATGCACATTAGTGCTCCTCCACAACATTAGCGTTATTACTTGTAGTACTACAACGAAAAAAAAACGTGATATTATTGGTTTGCTAATTTTTCGAAGGCATATGTATACCCACACAAGAGACGGTGGACGTTCAAAACAAAAGGTAAGTAAGGTAAAAAGCTTGTAAAAATATTGTTCAAAGGACCCATTTAATGTTGTTACTTTTACTCCGAACAATCGGCCATACACATTGTTTACGAAGAAATACATGCACATAAATGTCTGGCTAAATATTTTTTTCCTGATACATCTGTTTTTTGTTGTGTTTATTGGTTGTAAAAATGCATCTTACTTTCTTACTGATCCTACATCTTACTATGTTGTGTGTACATTTTGTTCTTTCGGGCATGATCAACAAATACACTTGGATTTTTAAGGCTCTTTAGTGAGCAGTAAATCCCATGTAATTAGTTTCCATCCTATGCACGCAAGCAATGCATGCTATAAATTTAGATTCAGAATTAAGTGTATACATATTATTCAATGTAATGTATCCAACCAATAATATTGACGGCACAAAACAATGATAAATTTCATCTCCGTTTATGCGTGCAGATCCTGAATTTTATTTTTCAAGACATACATATGCACTTTACCATTTTAATTTAATGGTAGTTTTTTTAATACTCAGGGCAAGCACGTAGGCATACGTCTCCGTTCTTCCCTTTTGTAAACTTGGCTGTTCAGATTTCAGATAGAAACAGCCAACTCGGCAGTGAAAAAGGTTATTTTAATAAGTTCATTAAGACTTCGATGAGAAAGAGAGGAAGAGAAAAAAGAGGAATAGAACCATAGAGAGAGGGGAAGAGAAAGAGAAAATGAGAGAGAGGGAAAGACAGAGAAAGAGAAAATGAGAGAAAGTGAGAGAGGGAAAGAGGAAAAGACAGAGAAAGAGAGAGGCAGAGGGATGAAGGGAAAAAGAAAGAGAAGAAGAGCAAGAGAAAATGAGAGAGAGCAGGAGAGAAAAGGAAACAGATCAAGAGAAAGAGAAAAAGACAGAGAGAAAGAGAGAAAAATCGAGAAAGAGAGAAAAAGAAAGAAAGAGAAAACGGGAGAAATAGAGAAAAATAAAGAAAGAGAGGAAGATAAAAAGAGAGAAAGGGAAAGAGAAAAAGAAAGAAAGAGAGGAAGAGAAAAAGAGAGAAAGAGAAAACGAAAGAAAGACAGGAAGAGAAAGAGAAAAAGAAAGAAAGAGAGGAAGAGAAAGAGGGAGAAAGAGAAAACGAAAGAAAGAGAGAAAGAGAAAACGAAAGAAAGAGAGAAAGAGAAAACGAAAGAAAGAGAGGAAGAGAAAGAGAAAAATAAAGAAAGAGAGGAAGAGAAAGAGAGAGAAAGAAAGACAATGAATTCGAGATAAAGGAAAGAAGGTGAGGAGAGAGACAGCGATAAAGGAGACAGAAGAAGGTCAAGTAGACTAGCATGTGCTCCGGCAGATGCAAGAGAGATTGACACGTTGTTCACACTGTCACATTTGACTTTGGCTATTTATAAATAAATGTATGCAGCAGTGGCCACAATTGCAAAATAAATGGTCTTCTTTTGAACCCTCATTAAGTCCTTATGCATGGCGAAATATTCATGATTCTCCAGAAACCACAAATCAGTACATGTTAATAGGTTGAGATGAGATAGATTGCATAGGGCATAGACTAAGACATATTATTCTGAAAATTGTATGACAATTCTCACACGTCTTTTTCTCCAAATGACACGTCACAAATCAAAGGTCGGCAATTTTTTCGACGTGCTCTGTGACCGGTGAATATTTTTTTTGTAGAAGAATTAATGTCTATATCCATGGCTTAAAGAGGTTAAAAATGTATGTAGATACCATTTGTATAGATACCATCCATACGAAATTACGTAGGTGGGTTTGCATACATATTGCTGGATTTACTTTGAACGTTATCAAAAACACGTTTTGTGGATATTTGACTATTTGACATGCGATATGCTGACTTTGGCAAAAATAAATTACGTGACAAAAGTTTGGGAAAAAAGGACTGGAAACATAATATTGGTAGTAATATGGAAGATGTCATACATACATTATAATAATTTTGCTAAAATAAAATGCTGATAAAAAGGAGGAAAAAAAGGTGGAGAATTTGAACTTTGGAATTTGGATCTTCCCTCCAACCTGCAATGACTGCAATCATCCCCAAATATGTCGTTCCCTCACATTTACTTCTAAAAATGTCTACGCGGTTCAAGTTTTAAGTGACCCCTTTGACAGTCACGGAGCTCATGTGAAGTTCAAAAGAGCACATCACAAAATTTTATTCTTAGGAAGAGAAGGTACAATATGTGCGACACTTTTCTTTTACCAAAAAAAAAACTTGTCTTGAGCAGGCAGTATCTGCGTGTTCCCATTCATAAATGTTACAGCTTTTTTGTAAAGATAGTACAATTGTATCTCTGTGATTATTTTGTTACAGAAAAAATCTGGAAAGTTACAAATGTTACTCTCTGTCATTCTCTCTATCCTTCTTTCGCCTTTCTCTCTCTCGCTCTCTGTCTCTCTGTACGTCTCTCTCAATTTCTCCGAACCCTTTTTTCTCTCAGCTTCTCAACAATTACCGTTTGCTCTCTTTATCCTCCGCTTTCCCTGTATCTCACTTTCCCCTGTAATGGCCCAGACAAAACTGCTTCCATCATTATCTATGCCAATAATCCCACTAAAAGTCATGTGTAATTGCTCAAGAAATTCATACTTGGCCACTAAAAGTAATAATAAATGCATAGCAATGCACTGTGACAATTGAATCAGCATTTTTCCAGCGAAAAGTGAGATACCGCATAAAAAAGCTGACTATGCAAATCACACACGTTTACAAGCATACTTGAACGAATTGTGATAACATGCTATAGGTCAGTCGCAGAAAATGTGAATTTATTATTATTATTATTCGCTAATCACAATCCACTTGAAACCTTTCGCTCTATAATGTATCTATATTATTTCGTAATAGCCATTTTTTTCCATATGTGAATGACCATGTGTTTTTTTTCTATTTTCGAAAATATGAGAAGTCGTTAACTTTTTTATTACCTTTTTCGTTCCTAAATCCCTCCCAGATTTTTTTCCAAATGGAATGTAATTGTGCACATTATAAGCTCAACTATTGTACACAGAATAAAATTTCTCCTACTACAGAATCCCTGTATGATGCCCTGCTTCGATCAACTGACCAAGCCTGAGCACATGACACACAAAACGTGAGGCTCATGCCATGTCCATTTATGAAGGTTTCAAAGGGTTTGTAAAAAATAAGTAGGGAAAAGTGTTTAACCCTTTTACCGGGCGCAACAAACTTGGATAAATAAAGTCGTTGTCGTCCAAAATATTACATGTATTATATGTATATATGAATATATGAGTATACCAAACATGCCGTGCTACTCGTCGCCGTCGAGGTATCTTCATCATTTGCTGATAACAATGACAAGGTTATTCGCAAATTAGCAGGTTCAAACGTTTTCCTCTCCGTGTAATGGTATAGTAATAATGAATTTCCTCTCTCTCTCTCCTTTGCTCCTCCTTATGACTTCATGCATTACTATTTGTCAATGGTACTGTAGTAATGGCAGTATTTTTTTTTTGCATACCACAATGCCGTCGAAAATACTGGGACAAGCCAAGCCATTGTGTTCTCATGACAATGTAAACATACGAAAAAAAATGTTTGCGATTCATCGGAAACGTAAAAGACGTAAAACATGGCCCACTCCGTATCTTTCCACGTAGATTATTCATCCTTCCTGAAACGGACGGCTCGCACTAGACCCCACTATTTGTGGGAGAAAGGCATTTTGAAATAATAAAATACCCTTATAAATCTATTAAATCCTATTCTTCTCCGGCCCATTGTTCGAGCAAAATTTTGGAAGGAGAAATCAAATTCCTCACGCTCGAATTGTCCAAGATGATGTTTAAAATTTTCTAATTTTTTATACAAACATGGGAAAACACAAGGGAATTAAAGTACCATTTTCCCCTCCTCTTCAAATTGTAGCGGCATATGCGTACATATTTTCAAACGTACATAAGTACATACATATACATTACTCTCTCCATTGAGAGAAAGCACAGGATTCAAGGTAACAGAAGAAAAAAAGTGAGACCGTCATGGAAATAACGTGACAGATAATATCTGTCACGTCCAAGTATCTCTTGAAAAGGATTAATTACAAGTGTGATAGATTTTTTCAAAATCCCAACACCAGGTGCAATGAGTTTTATAATCAGACTTAACTGGACCTGTTTTTTTCTGCTACGTGATTTCTCCAAACGTTCCTCCTTTTTTATCCACATTTGGACATTCCGCACGAATTGCACTGAAATGTGTCATTCTGCACCGTAATTGAACAAGAAAGTTGAAAGTTTCCCTCGTCCTTTTCCTTCCCAAAAAAAAAACTATGAGGGTGAAAGCATAAAAAAAATTCCTAATACTGAAATCTCAGTACGTCATCAAAATGCCCACGTACATGAAAAACTGGGACCTTACTTAACCCTTGCATTGGACAGAAAAAATGTGGAGCAGTCATTAGTTGAGATGATGGGGCGGATAATATAGTACTACTACCAGGTTGAACCATTTACGTGAAGGATTGTGACTATGGTAATAATGGAAATGAAGACACAAGGAATGTTTCCATGATGTTGACACGATACATAAGAATTTTTACATGGGCTTACAATCGCATGTGGTCAAAGGGTTTCATCACAGAAAGCGCAGAAAGAGAAGAAGAGGAGAGAGGAAGAGGGTGTGTAGACAAAAGACAAAAGGCACAATAATTCCTTTGGGATGTTCCTTTCACATGCAAATACATACATATATACATACGTGTGTACTTGCAGATCCTTGGATGCACAAGTGCCCCTCTCTTACGGCTGCTTTGAAACAAGTATTTACAATTTATTTTCTGCCCAAGTTAAAAGTTGAAGGCTTAAGAGAGAAAGAGAGAGAGAGAGAGATAAAGAGAGAATTACTCACTTCCCTTAACATAAATGCAGCAAAGGGAGAAGAGACAGGGAAAAAAAACTTGAAGAGAGTCGCCCTCAGGCAGAGGTTGCCCTACAAAACTCTAATGTTTGGCTTAAAGTTTCCAAACTCACCTAACCAGTTTGACTGCGTGTTAATCAGAAGATGCCAAAAAAAAAAAAATCACAAGAATCATGCACATTGCTCTGGTCCTCCGCCACAACACTGTATGTATATGCATGGGCATCCTCCCCTTGTTGTAATTCTTCATCTTTTCCTCTTGGGATAGAGGATGATGGGGATGAGTGAGGAAGATATGGAAAAATACGTGTGAAAAAAAAAGTTTTTGCAAAATTTCCTCTCTATGCTCCTTCTTTTTGGAATAAATAATAGTAAACCTTTGGTTTGAGCACCTTTTTTTTGTCTTGGCACAAATGGGAAGATGTTCCTCATGAACTTATAAAGAGAGAGAGGGTCGGGGGGAATTGTAATAACTATATAGTGATGCATAAAAGACACATGCACTCTCTAAAGGTAAAAGTATACAAATGGTTCTGCCTTATAACACTGAGAATGAGAGGAGAGCAAGGTTGACTTGGTTTCTCAGAAACTTGCGCCATTGGCAATCTTCCTAAAACAAAAGTTCTCTCCTTACCCCTTTCCTACTGAATCCATCGGGGTTTTAGTCGTCCAAACATACATTTTTTCTACCATTCAGTATTTATATTATTTTGCAAACAAATGGATCATCAACCTTCTGTGCCTTCAACAACAACCAAAATGCATACGCAGATACGCACTGTGTATATGTGCATCTGTATTAACTGTATCGATAGAACTCCAGATGATGGAGTTGTTTGGGGCGGATAAAATCTGCAAGGAACTACTGTCAACGCACATTAAAGATGGCTGTCACGCTGTCGGTAAGGTCTATTTTCCCCCTGAAAGTTCTTTCAGTTTCAATAGAAACACAAAAACTATGGACGAACTTTCACAATTTAAACCTTCGCTTGCAATTAATGTGACGGTCAAGGAGGAATGAAGAGTGGAGGAAGGGCGAAAGAAAAAATAAATAAATGTGAGACACAACTGACCTTAACCTTAACCTCAAAGTTTTCTTTGGGCTGTTGATGGACGGCAGCCAACATTTTCTCGGGCTTTTGTAACAAGAGCTATCACGGAAAGGTTGGAGATCAAATATCAGCAGAAGATTTCCCAGGGTTTTTCTCTCACAATTAACGGTCAGTAGCTTCGTCAGATCCAAGGCGACAACTCCGTCAAGATCCCTTTGTAAACTGTATGAACTTCCTTTGTCTCGACTCAGGAACTGAAATACAAGGCACAAAGACAGAGATTCAGTTGGGAAATTCCACGGTGTCACTGGTCCGATGACAATTAATTGAAGACAACATTAGTCAATATTATTGTGTATAAAATTGTAATTTTTGAAATGTTGAAAAAGTCGATGGAGATACAAACTTACTCAAACGTTTTGATGGCAATCACACACCAAAGGAAACTTCGTGGTCGTCCCACCTTTGTGTGAACGTGAAATGACGACGGAGTTAGCAAGAGGCAAATAAAAATTGAAGAAGCTTCGTCTTCCCGTCCCAACCAAACCAGACAAGTCCGATCACAACAGAAAGACTTAAGACCTGACCCACTTTCTTCAACCCTTTCTTCCCCCTCGGAAAAGTGAGGATGAGTTAAAACATAATATCATGCCTTTTTTTTTTACTACCTTCATTTCAGTTTCCAACGTCATTGCAAAAATCTTGGCTCAGGAAGACACTTGTATGGTGAACATGTACATGCATATGAAGCATACATATATACACACACATTTATATTACACACACCTTTAAGCACTCCATCAGCGCCTCAAGCAAAGTGCGTTCCACGCTCTTTGCATTTGCGGGCCACAAATTGCCCGTGAGCTACTTGAGCCCAGCTCATCCTCTTCGTAAATCAGAAGACAAACGACATGAAAAAAAAAATGTTGTGGTTTTGGCACTCAGATACTTTGCCTTCAAAGTTGCTTTATATGATTTTATGAACTATGCAGTATACTGGCTTCCACTGGTGTGAGTCCTGAGTCCTACCCGAGGATAGGCTTTGGAAATATTGTACATAATTGTACATAGTCATCACAATTCTTTGTAATTCCTTGGCTTTGAACCTCAAAATGTGAAGGTGTTTTTGCAAAACAACTGGGAGGCTGGGAAGCCAGCAAATACGAACTTCAAGAATCAAAATCATACCTGGTCATGAAGTCATAAAGTAGCTAGTGGTGCACGTTGTGAGTAGGATTCGGGCTGCATTGATTGGGGGTGCGAAGTGTGAATTGCCATCTATGAGTTACGACGGGACTTAATTGCAATGCACAGGCATAACTATACATCTACCTATGTATGTATTTACATACATATAACGTCCACCCAATATTAGGTTGCATCCTATTTAATTGCAACAAATTAAATCTATCTGTTAAAAGTTGTGTTGCTATGGTTAGTAGTAGTTGGGCGGGCAAAACGTATTATTAGACGCTGCTATTTGTATTTAATAATAACACTTTATTGTATCTACTAC
>JAQGBT010001512.1:0-31332 GCA_034698585.1 Disparrhopalites patrizii | reverse complement strand
CAATCGTAAAAATTTGCATTTTTACAGAATTTTGATAAATAGTCGTATATTTCACGCAAGAAAATCTGGTCAGCTTACTATAAGTCGCGTCGCTGCAAGCAAAAAAGCCCTGAGCGTGTGGTTCCCAAATTTGTTGGGGAAATCCATATATTTTTTGAACAGAGCGGCCACGGTAAGTCCACTTAATACGTCAGCTATAAGCACAGAAGCAGGGCCAAGTCTCTTCCAGATGCCTCGTCGGTGTTCCAGAACATTCGTGGTTGCGTCCCATCGGATGGGAAAGAGAAAGCAGTAGTGGACTAGGAGGAAATGATTCCTCACAAACCGACGAAAGCCAGGATGAGAAATCCCGGTGTCGATCTGCAGCTCACGTTCGAGATTTAATTTTTGGGGTTGCGTTAGCTCCGCCATTAAGTTTGCAATAAAAACTGTAAAATGTTGCAAGTCATCCGTCCAAGAGTTATATCAAAATACGTGTGCTGTGAGTTCCCGTATCCGCTCTTTCTTGTACATGTTTAACAATAATCTATTGCACATATTTTATCAATATTTTTGTAAGATAATCAATCTATTTAAGTGGCGATAATGGGCGCATACATCCTGCAAATGCTGCGGGATTTCCAGCATTATCTATACATATACATATTTACAAATTAAAACACTGGACAAGGGATTTTATGTTGAAAATGTTTCAGCTACGGTTTCATCACTACGAACTTCCGGTATTTTATATTTTTCCAGCGTAATACTCGTGGGTTGAAAATTTTCCTGTATGGCAAACATGTCTTAAATAAATATTTAATTTGACTCAAAATTGTCGATTTTTTTTTGTGTCCAATCAAGTTATGGCTGCAACCTGTAACTTTCCGCTATATACAGCTATTATATTTTATTATGAATAAAACTATACTGTGGACTCTCGCTATAACAATCCGGAAGGGAAAGGCAAAAATGGTTGTTATATGGAAAAGTTGTTATATGGAACATTTAATATGTATACACTACATATACGAAGGACTGAAAAATAAAGTTGCTATAGAGAAAAAGTTGTTATAATGAGAGTTGTTATAGAGGGAGTCCACTGTATTCGAATTGGATTCGAATCGAATTCGCATATATTATCGAATTCGAATACAGTGGCATCTCTTCATAACAGCACCCCTTATAACAGCCTGTTAAGAATAACGTCAGGAACTTCGCCGCACCTTGTACATGGAATAGTTTTATTTAACAACATGAGAGATAATTAATAACTATACGTAAAAATCCGATATGATTTGAAGCTTCCGCTGACAAAATACAGCAGTGGATTCTTGGCTTTATATTCCAGCCCTTCTTATATCTAGTGTATATGCATATTAAATGTTCCATATAACAACTTTTCCACATAACCATTTTTGTTCTTCCCTCCAGGGTTGTTATAGCGAGAGTCCACCGTACGTATGTGTACAGTTCAGCAAGTAAGATCACTAGAGACAACTAAAGCATAAAAAGTGTAAATTGGCCTAAAGTGTCACTTTAGGCCCCGAATGTCTATGTAAAATACATCTTAGGTACCTTGGAAATTATGATTTCGTAAAAAAATAAAGCATAAAAAGCATAATAGGCATAATGAATTTCAAATAGCATAATTGATTTTAAATTGTCCAAAAATTACACTTGCAAGTCAATATTTCGAAGAAATTTTTTATAGATTTCTTTATAACGGCATTTTCTTAATCACCGCCGATGTCTAAAGTAGAATTTCCGACTGTATATAGCTAATATTAATTCTTTTTTCTGTCGTTTTTGTAGCTAAATAATGAGTGAAAAATTCTCAGGTTTCCAGAAAATCAAAATTTGTGGCTACAAATTCTTTAAAATTTGCTATTTTTGACCATTTAACCATTCCTGTGGGTAAAACCCGCATAATTGGCACATTTTGTAAAATTTTGAAAGCATGAGTCTGTAATGAGTCTGTCAAAAGCATAATTTTTAAAAGCATAAAAAGCATAATCGATTTTGGCAAAAAGCATAATAAGTTTTGAAAATAAAGTGTAATGTTGTTGTTCCTAAACATCATACGTGTCCCAATCGCCATGAAGCGGATATGTATTATAACCGGAATAGTATTGCTGAGAATATTAGATTGATAAAGCCTCACTAATGAAAATGTTACTTGTAATCCTGAAAATTTTGCATTTCCAATTGCGCATGCGCAAAATTCCAGGAGTGGCATTGGTATAGTTTGCTGGCCGAGTGCTTACGACTGGACCGATGTAGAGTAGTCTCCGACTTGAAACTGGAGAAGGATGATGAGATAAGTCGTCACTGCAGACAGGATCTACAGAAGCGCAAAATGAAACATTATTATTAATAGGTTGATTTAACTGCCGTCCGTATTTTCTTACCAAAAATTATAAAGTGCGGCTCTGCATTGAACGGAAAACTTCGCAACCGGCAAACTTCTGCGCATTTAATCTGAAATACCAAGCCAAAATGAGCTTCTTACCGATGTAGAAAGGTGACAATCCATCTGAAACAACTGCCCTGGACGAATTGCCGGAGGCATCAAGGATAATTTAAGGGTCCAGAATTTTATCTATTAAGGCAGTAACAAACCATTCGACTCTCTCTATAAAGGTCCCCTTTATAACAGTACTCTCGA
Source organism: Disparrhopalites patrizii (assembly GCA_034698585.1). Classification (NCBI taxonomy): domain Eukaryota; kingdom Metazoa; phylum Arthropoda; class Collembola; order Symphypleona; family Sminthuridae; genus Disparrhopalites; species Disparrhopalites patrizii. The sequence continues at coordinate 28,685 of JAQGBT010001512.1, read as the reverse complement.
TATGGCAGCAGCAAAAAATGCTCCCCTCAAAAACTTTCTCCAATTGTTTACATAGAAATATCTGTTCTCGATAACAGTTTTTCGCAATAACAAGCAAAAGATGCTTTATGGGGTGCTCTTACATATAGCGAGAGTCGACTGAAATAAAAACTCATTAGGATAAAAGAATGAACTTCCGCACATTTGATATACGGTCGACTTTTTCTATAACGGTGTAGCAAGACAATAACGGGTATAAGGAATAATACCAGTTCGTTATACAGTGGAGTATCTCTATATACAGTGGAGTCTCCTTATAATAACATTTCTCTGTAACAACATTATTTACACTTCTCTGCTACAATATTTTTTGTCCATCCCTTCAGAGTTGTTATATAGAGACTCCACTGTAAAGAAAAACATTGAATGGCGGGTGATTCAAAATTAAAGAAAAACGGGTGTAGGGAGAGAAATATGCAAAAGTAGTGGTCTAAAATCGTTATAGAGAAAAAGGCAAAACGGCGGGGGATTCAACGCTAGTGCAAAAACCGTTATAGTGAGAGACGTATGCAAAAGTCTGGCCTAAAACAGTTATAGGGAGAGAGGCTAAATTGTAGGCGACTCAAAAACTGGGATGGAGAAAACTGTTCTACAGTGGAGTCTCTACATAACAACTCTGAAGGGAAGGGGAAACTATTGTTATAGGGAAAAGTTGTTATATAGAACATTATATATGCACCTTAAATGTACGAAGGGCTGGAAAAATAATGTTGTTATAGAGAAATGTTGTTATAAAGAGACTGGTTATATAGACTCCACTGTAGAGAGTGAATTTATTATAGTAAGTCTGTCGGGCGGGTTTGTGAACACCGTTATAGTGCGAAGACCGTTGTAGAGGGCTGTTATAGAGAGAGAGTCGGTTGTAAAATAAGAACTAAAATAAAAAAAAATTTAAAAATATAAATATAAAAAAGTGTGTGTACGGATGACTGCATTTGGCTTGGAAGCCCCTCCATGTCCACTCCATGAACGGCCTTTAGAAGCATCTGGACGCTCCGGTGCAGCTTGGTGCCAGCGCCGGTCAACAGCTGCAACTCCCACGCAAATACAACGGTGATACTGCAAGTCCAAATCAAGCTCATCCAGTTCTGGCTCAATGAATAGCTGATGATGAAGAAGCCCAAAACGGAAGCGATCGTCGCAGAAATGCCAAAATGCGATATCAGCTCCAAGGAGAAATTGTCACCAAAATCTTGGTACATATCTTCAATAAGCAAATAGCTTTTCATCGTCCGTCTAAGGCGCCGGGCCCATTCTTCGGAAGACACCTTTTGGTATCCATGGAAATTGCTCCCGTCATCAATGGAAAATATTTTTTGGGTTTTTTGAATCCTTTTGGATTGGACGAAAAACGTTTTCCAGGATTTTGCTTTCCCCACAGATTGAATATCTTGGGCCAGGATTTCGGCGAAGATGACGGGAATTTGGAGGAAAAAGGCCATCTGGAGGATGCAAATGATGTGAGACATGCTGCTGAGGTTCCAAGTTAGGCTGACAAAAATACCTAACAAGATTTGTAACCAAATTTTCAGACTCAGATCTTTCCAAACAATTTCGTCGATAGAAATATAAGTGTACGTCATCACAAATATCGTGAAGGCCGTGATCAGGAAATAGCACAGTCGGAGCTGACGTCGGATCGAAAATTTGAGGCGCTGGAAATGGTCCGTTTCCGACATGTTTATATGATTATTGATCCAACAAAAGTGCTCAATGTCCCCCAGCAATTTGTCCCAGTAACAAATGAACTGGTTGCACTTGAGGAAGGTGAGACCTCGGAAGATTATGGACAAGCCCAGTAAATTTAGGGAGAGCACCTTATAGGCGAATTTCTGGGTGACGCCAAAATGGAGATATGTCGTCCATTCGTCCATGCTAAGCAAGGCCCCACCAGTTTGTTGAATCACTAACAGGAAATAGCTCATAGAGAAGACAAATGGGACGGAAAAGAGCCGGAATTGAATCCGAAAGTCGCTGGTGCGTTGGAAGGGGATGAATCCAAATAGCTGCCCGAATCGGAATAATGGCTGGTACAAATTTTGGATGAATGCAAGGAAGTCCTCGGCGTTTCCAGTGTTTGGGCTGGGCGGGGAGATCAATTTTTCTAGGTTGTACATGCTTTTTGCTGGTGACAATTTTGCGCCTGTAATGATGCTTGCTTGATGCGTTGGCACAAGTGCAATTTATATACTACCAAAATTTTGGAATGCGATGCAGAAGCAATCGTATTAACAGACGTATTACAGTCGACTCTCCCAATACCGGCCCTCCCAGAAGAGCACTTACTCTATAACAGCAGCGCTGAATCCCACTACAGCTTTACCATGCAAATGCGCTCTCTATATAAGAGCACTCCCTGTAGCAGCAGTTACTCTATAACGGCAGGGAATTTTATTCCCTCGCTCACATTCCACTCACTATAACAGCACTTTCTTCCTATAAGAGCAGAAGAGCTTAAGCCAGGTATCCCTTCAGCGTTAACTTTTTCTCTATAACAGCACCGGAACTTTATACCAGCAAAATTGTATTATTTTCTCACTAAGATGCAAATATTTAGGCCCAATTCTGTAAATGTTGTTAAAATTTGGAAAATTATCAAAGTTAAGCCTGAAAATAATATTATTTGATTAATATTAATATTTTTTGAACTAATTCTCTATACCAGCAGTTCGTAATAAGAGCACTTTTTCGGGTGCAGATAGGGTGCTCTTATTGAGAAAGTCGACTGTAATAAGAAAGGAAAACGTATACTCGAACAAAAATGTTTAGAGATAAATGTGGGTGTGCTTGAGCAAAATATTTGTGATCATACATTTAGATAATTTGACACGTAATTTTATAATCAATTCGGTACGCTAGACAAGCTTACTACAGTTTGAAAACTGCGTGGGTCCTTACATTTGCAGTCTATATAGGACACTTATTGTAATGCATTCACAAGGTCTCGATAATTTTGTGGTTCAATGCCTATTTCAATTTGCAAAATTTGTGTACCCACAAATGAATTTTGTCGCGTATGTGTCGCAGCTGGTCAAGTCGAAAAGGTGCTAATTTTAAAAAGCACCAACCGATTCTTTCCTTACTTCCAGAGGTGGAGTTTAAATTCAAAATCCGAATCGGTAATCGGAATTCATCCGAATTTTTGAGCAATCAAAATCCAATTTAAAAAAAAATAATGCAAGATTTGTATCGGAATCGAAATCCATATTTATGATGATCGGAATTCCGTAAAAATCGAATTAAATATCGATTCCGATCTTTTTTACTTGCCACTTCAGGACGGTTTTGCATAATCTATTTAAATATAGGAATATAGGTAGAATTTACATGGTATTCGTATTATGCTTTTATGGATTTGGCACCCACGCATCTCAGTTTTATTAATGATATACAGTGGAGTCTCTGTACAACAACTCCGAAGGGAAGAGAAAAAATATTGTTATATAGAAAAGTTGTTATATAGAACATTAAATATGCACCTTACATTTACGAAGGGCTGGGAAAATAATGTTGTTATTGAGAAATGTTGTCATAAAGAGACTTGTTATGTATTCCGTAATGTTATGCATACATACTATGAGTATGTAAACTTTAGGCAGAAGTTGACCCTAATTGAATTTTACGGGAAAAAATTGCTGGGTTCGACTAACAGTTTTAATAAATTTCATATTTTCCCGTATTATTTTGCAGGATCACAAATAGCTGTGTTAAAGCTGTTCAGGTGCAGATAGGGTGGTGTTATAGAGAGAGTCGACAGTATGTTTTTATTCCGAAGCACCGGAGCCTATTCCGACTGCATGAATCAAAGAAATATTCTTTGCCGTTAATTTTGATTTATCTTGTTTCGCCCTATTCTTTAACATGGTTACATTAAAGGGTTCGAAATATTTATTTAGGAGTATGCCAGCAGTGCACTGATATAATTATCCAGCACAATCTGAACCACCGTCACCGCAGATGTCCCGTCATAATAGAAAAATTCACCCATTCTGAGCTTCAAGCACATCATGCTCCAAACACGCCTCCTCCAATAGTTGTCCATGGCCTCCCTTTCCCACCTCCGGAGAATGGCAGTTGAATTTTCGAAAATTTGCCCTCCTAGTGTGCACGTCAAGTGGAGGGCAATTGCAAGAATTACTAACACAGCCAGTGCGAGGGAAATCGTGGCAATTTCGTGGGACCATGTTGCAAGTAAGAGACAGCAAGTGAAGGCAAAGATGGCCGAGGAGTGCTCTAACCACATCGTTGATTGGTACACTTGATTGTGGTGACTGAGCAGAAGTGACACGCTGTTGTATTGCCATATAATATCCATGGCTGGTCTGCGGCATTTTCTCCTATGCGTACAAACAAATATTGCATTTTCTTGTATTTAAATTTACTTATGCACAAGTTACCTATGGATTTATTTATGTATACTTTTTTCATGCACTAACTTTGCTTACCCACAAATTTATTTATGTACAAAATTTGCGTATGCACAAATTGATTCATGGACACAATTTGATTATGCACAAATTTATTTATGTGTACAAAATTTGTTTATGTATATACAAATTGATTCATGCACAAAATTCGCTTATGCATAATTGATTCCTGTACAGAATTTGCGTATGCACAAATTTATTCATATGCAAAATTTGTTTATGCACAAATTTATGCACGTAGAAAATTAGCTTATGCACAAATTTATTTATGTGCAAAATTTGTTCATGCACAAAATTTGCTTACGCTCAAATTCATTGACAGTGAATTCTCTCTTTAACGGACCTCTTTATAACGGTTTTTGCGCTATAACCGTGTTCACTTATCCGCCAGAGAGATTTTCAATGATCAAATCACTCTCTATAACGGTGTTTTTGTAACGCTGTTTTTGTTGCATATAACGGGGAAGCTTTGAACCCCGCGTTATATCATTTTTCACTATATAACGGCTTCAGGCCAGGCTTTCATATATTTCTCGCATTATAACGGTTTGTCTCAAATTTGAAAGCTCCCGCGCTTTTCCACATTTTACTATAACGGTTTTAGGCCATACCTTCAAATATTTCTCTCACTATAACGGTTTTTTCATTTTTTTCCAGACTCCCCATCTTACGTTTTTCTTAATGGTGGTTATTGCATTATTCATTATAAATATAAAACGGTTTAAACGGTTTTAAAATATAATGATTATACATGCAGTGGAATATCTATATAACAAGTCTCTTTATAACAACATTTCTCTATAGCAACATTATTTTTGCCGTCCTTGGTACATGTAGAGCACATGTTTTATGTTCTATATAATAACTTTTCCCTGTAACAAAATTTTTTGCTCTTCCGTTCAGAGTTGCTATATAGTGACTCCACTGTATGCACCTACATCTCGCTAAACTGTTATAGAGAAAATTAATTGTACGTATACAAAATTGGTTTATGCACAAATGTATTCATGTTCAAAATTTGTTTAGGGCTTTCTTCAATAGTATGGACAAATAATTTAATTTAAGTTTTTTTCTCATTCCGAATTAAACTTGTTGATAAGAAATACTTACTGCAGATGATTTGTAGCCACAATGCAAACTAGGATGCCACTAGTTAAACCAGCCGAGTACACCAGCATGACGGTAATGGTGAACCCTGGAAGCAGAATTATAGCCAGAAGGAAGAGAGAGGAATTCCCTAAATTCAGCTCTCCCGTCCGCAGGTGAAGGCCAACCGGCAGCGTCCGAAGGATAAATGCATGCCAAAGTAGTAGCGGAAAGAACAGGCACAACACTACCATTAACATGTATGCTCGGCTCAGAATGAGGCTTTGACGGAGTTGAGCATAGGTCTCCTTCTCATTTTTTATCTCTGAGTATGCATGGCGCAAATTTCAACAGTTTAGTTACTCTGTATTGATGTATTCCTAATTTTTTTTAAAAGCAGTGACTTACCGGAAAACCATGGCCCTTTGGTATAATGAAGAATCGATTGCAAAAATCCTGGGATTTCCTGGAATTTCGTCTTAAGATAGAAAATTTCCGTCTCGATGTACATCACTAGCAGGACCAAAGCAATGCATTTTACGAATGGACTAAAATACAGGGAGCAGCATAGGAATCGCGGGAGTAAGGCATGAAATAGGTAGATGCAGCAGAAATGCGTGAGGAGGTGCAGGCTGAATTGAATCAATTTCTTCCGTCGTCCACGAGATGCCTGCACTTGTCGTACCGACTGGTTTTGTTCCACCGGGAGGAAAGGGACGTACTGCGCCCATTTAAATATCACCCGCCTGATCAGCTCTAACTCCGCAATGATGTCGTCGGAGTTGTTGCTTCCAGGACTTTGATAGGATTCCATGCATTTAAAATGCATCGTGGCCCGAAGTAAATGTCGCAAGATGCGCAGATTTGTCATATTTAATTTTCAAGTATTTTATATATTTTTGCTTTTTTGAGACAATGGCAATAAAATATTTTAATAAATTAAATTATACTTTTGGCTTGCTACTTACACGTACTTGTCAGTATTAAAATAAAATTTGTTGAAAAAAGTTTATTATCAAATTAACAGCAAATATTTGTTGTTCGGAAATGAACGTACATGCGCAGATCGTTTGTAATAAACTAATCTGAAAATGCTGCGCAACTTTGACCCGTAAATTATAAATTATAGCCTAAATTATAGCTTATATATTGTTCGCACTTATGAAACAGTTCGTGAATTTAGAGGTCTAATAAAAAATTGCTTGAGTGGTGAATTTGAAAATTTTCTAACAGCCAGTAAATTTGAGCCTCCAAGATTAGTTGTTTCTGGTAGAATAGAATTTATACTTAAAGTAAGAATATTATTTGTATTCCAAATATAAATATAAGATAATATTTTCGAAAACTTTGGCGTGGCAACAACGGAAAAATAACGTCAGCGTTTCTTTAAAATGTTCCTATTTCCACTATAAATTACTGCAGTTGGTTCCATTGAGCTCAGGCGTAAGCTAGATAGTTTTTGGCGCAATGCGGACAAAGAGAAACCAATTTAGGTAAAGTTAATAAACCACTTAAATAGTGTTTTTGCATAGTCTGTGGTTATGTATATAGGAATATGCAGAATTTCCATGCAGTTGTATTACGATATATTCGGTTATGCACTGGATTCCAAGAAATGATATGGCCCCCCTAAACAGTGTGATGCAACAATGATGCAAAATAGAAAAAGTATGCTTGCCATGCAGAATTTCATTGTGGAACTCTAGGAAAATTTTTTCATCTCGATCCGACCACCATTATAGGAGAGTTATGGCGGTTTTTTCAAAATAATAAAAAAAAATGACAAAATTACTTTTTTGCTTCTGTCTTTAGGGACAAAGCTTTTAATGTTCTCCCAACCTCACAAAATGTGGCAAGATGGTCTTATGAGCAGAATTTTATTGTGAATCTAGAGAAATTATTCCCATTTATATCAATAAAATTATGCAGTGGGAATGTTTTTCTATATTGTAGCATTGTTGCAACATGTTGTTTAGGAGCAGGCCATATCGTTTATTGGGACTCTGTGCATACAATATAGTATGCATTTGCCTTATTTAATCTTCAATGCGTATAAAGCGAAACTTCAAGGGAATGTCCATCCTTCAATCTGTTTAAATTTTAGTCAAATGAAATGGCTAGGTTCGACTAATGTTTTAGAAATAATTGCATATTGTCCGCATGTGTTTTCGGATCGAAAATAGCTCAATGTTAAATTTGCAGAAACCCGTATTATTTATTTTCTGAACTTCTATGTGATTTTTGAAAAAATGGTTGTAACTAAAGAGCTTTTTTTAAAAATAATAGTATTTATTCCGTATGTTGGATCCAAATCGGAATAGAAATTCATAGTTCCGAAAAATTATGGATTGACTACAATTCAATCCTTATGAAAATCAAAAACCGAAATCCGTTATTTTTTGGATCCAGCCCTGATACATATATATATACAGAAAAAATGTAAATGCGTTCGAAATTTAAGGTCGTTGCTATTCAGTCAAACCAGCCTATCTTGCATTAGCCTCGCTGCTTCCGTTCAGTCCAAAATGAAATGCATCATGGCGTTGAACACCGCCGTCATCAGAAGGGACAGACCGAATCAGATTATCACAGGACCTTGACAGCAACACATAAAACCTGTGACGACCGCAAGAAATATTATGTATGATAAATATTTGACCAGATGACAGCTCCATGGAATAACACTTTTCCATCGTCCGCGCGCCCTTCTTGAGCGTTGTACTCAATGGAGAGAAATGGAATGTATTTCGTCCAGGTGATAATCGCTTGCATGTCACGCTCTAAGCCTGCAATCATTTACTGTGCAGTGCTTGGATGAGCTTTGGAATGTGTTATACGATACAGTCGATTCTCTCTCTATAACAACACCAGGAAAAGTGCTCTTATAACGAACTACTGGTATAGGGAATTAGTTAAAAAATAATAATATTAATTAAACAAGATTATTTTCGGGCTTAACTTTGAGAATTTTTCAAATTCTAACAATATTTACAAAATTGGGCGTATATATTTACATTTTAGTGGTAAATGAAAGAAATTGTGCTGGTACAGAGTTCCGGTGCTGTTATAGAGAAACAGTTAATGTTCAAGGGATACCTGACTTAGGCGCTAATGTTCTTATAGGGAAAAAGTGTTGTTATAGTGAGAGGAATGTGAGCGAGGGAAGAAAATACCCGGCTGTTATAGAGTAACTCCTGTTATAGGGAGCGCTCTTATAGCGAGCGCACTTTGCATGGTTAAGCTGTAGGAAGGATTCAGCGCTTCTGTTATTGAGTAAGTGCTCTTATAGAGAGGGCCGGTATAGGGAGAGTTGACTGTAATTTAGTTTCTAAAAAGCAAATTTAGCCTAATTCATAAGTATCGACACTAATTGTAAGAAATTGTAATGTAAAATGTATTGAAAAGAAGTTCTACTCATACCAATAAAAGCTGACTACTATATGCATGGGTGTGCAAATTTAGTATTATCCAGGTGCGTATATGTTCATTGTACATACAGTGGACTCTCTCTATAACAACTCCCCGTATAACCACTTGTCCCTTATAACAACTTTATTTGTCATCCCTTCGTATATGTCGTGTTCATATTAAATGTTCCAATAACAACTTTTCCAGGTAACAACCATTTTTGGTCTTCCCTTCAGGGTTGCTATAGCGAGAGTCCACTGTACTAATATGAAACGGAGAGGTTGGGTAAAAATCACTGTGCAACTACGTCATATGCATGCATGTAACGACGCATCTTGCAAATGTTTTTTGTCTGTACAAAAAAAAAATCCTAGTGCAGCATGCAATAAAAGGGGCGAACGCTGGAAAGCACATGTTATAGATTAGATATAATTATACTGAGTGATTCACTCACTTATCTATACAGCATTCTGCAAACACTTTTGTATGCCTCCTCAAATTTTTTTATGGCTCTCCATGCCCATATGCACAGGTGGAGACCCATTCAAACATGCGACGTCCTTGGATTACCTTTTAGGAATGACTCAAACTTTGAATCCGGACGTTCTCCTTCGTCCTCTCCCCGTCATTTTTTCTCTGTTAGATCCCCGTCACCGTTTGTTCTAGTCTTTGCGTCAATAGCGCAAATTTTTGTTCGGTGCAAAAAGTAAAATTTGACCTTACAAGTAATAAGTTACCCGGAAAATATTTTTCCCCGCTGTCTGATCCTTTTACGTTTTATCCTTGGAAATTTGCTGCACAATTTTACAGCACAAATTTACTGTATAAATTTACTGCATAAATTTACTGCACTAATTTACTATACCCAAATTTACCGTAAAAATTTACTGTACAAATTTCCTGGGAAATTCCACTACGGCAAATAAATTTACAATACATCATTACATTTGGAGTGACTTTGAAACGGACAACTCCCGCCTGGTAAGTCAACCGGCATTTCAGTACTTATTTTGTTACGATAAATTCCATACTGTACCAATAGGCTAAAAATTTCTTACGAAATGACTTGCCACTTGTCATTTGTGATTGCAACTATTACATTCCACGGCAATTCTTGCTTGTACATATACATAAAAAAATTATCGTTATTTCTACCCAATAATTATGTAGTGGGAAAACCTGTAAGAAATTTGCCACGTGTTGCATGTCAACGAGCCAAGTGAGTTATGAATGGGAATTGCATTTGGCAGTAAACAAAATTGCCATTAAACCCAAAAAACGTTTCCCAGCATGAGTCATGGGAATAATAATTTTGCTTATGCCATTAAATTTTTACGTCGGAATTAAATATTTTTAGCAAATAGGCCGATAAGAACTCCTTTTCCAAAGTCCTCGTCTTCCCCCCTTTGTGAATGAGCAGAACCGTTCAGCTGAGAAAGTGACAATGGACAAGTCACGGTCATGTTGATAAAGCATTAAAATAGCACATATGAAAATTCTTGGTTGGAGTTGAAAAGTATATTTAGCAGAGTGTGAGGACACTCTTGTTCCTCTTTGGGCTTTCCATATAGTTTGAGCTCTCATAATCTACGTTGACATCCAGAGGTCAAATTCATTGAGAGAAAAAAAGGGAGAGATTGAGAGAGAAAGAGATTATATAGTCAATCGGATCAATTGGTTTCCTATATAGGAGGATATGTACATACAGGAGGTTGGACAAGTGCAATGTAGAGTTCAGGGAGAAAAGGAAATTAAGGGAGACGCGCTCTGATTAATCTCACTGGAGAATTATTAATCGTCTCAGGATAATCCTAATGGTATGGCATTGGGTCTCCCTATAGCGGTCTACTGCCAAAGATCATTGCCGAACGGATTTAAAATCAATGTCAAAAGCACGTCTCTGCAATGGATATAATACCCTTGTAGTGCTTGCAAGGACGCGAGGCAGTAGGATTTGTAAGTGTTCTGTACTCACCAGGAAATTTAATGTGTATATATACAGGCAGGAGATGAGCAGAGTATTGAACCGGTTTAAGTCCACCTTCTATTTTTTTCTTATTTGCTAAGGGGCTGCCTCAAGTATAAATACAAAACAGTAGAGTTTACTACTTTTTCATATAGGATCAGTTAATAATGGCTATTTAATTCAGCTTAATTTGGAGGCATAACTAAATTATGCTTTATTTAAAAAACAATTATCAGCTCGGGAAATTTTGTTTTTGCGCAGGTTTTTTAGTACAAAAACGTGTAGAAAATTTAGAGGCACATAGCCACTCTATGCTTTATTCTTATCAACATTTATTTTAGTAGCTCAGCAAATTTTGTTTTGTAGGTTTTTGCGAAGGTTTTTATATGGTTTAGAAATTCCGAAAAGAGAAGAATGATTATTAATTATTATTTTGATTCATTTTATTATTTTAATATGTTGTTTTGAATATTTAATCCCGCCATTTTGTTTTGAAAATTATATTATTTGAGGTAATCCGCCTTCATGCTTGATTTAACAAATTATTTACGGCGAAATTTCAATTTATCGTATACAAAATTTGGTAGAATTGAGCTCATGATTTTAATTGAACTCATGATAACAACTTTTTATTTACCTTTTTATCTACCTTTTTATTTACTTTTTATTGTTAATAATATTTATGGTTTAGCGCTTTGATGGCTTAAAAAACATAAAAAAATTTGGTTTAAAAAAACACAATTTTTAGCCATTATAAGAATACTACGAATGCACCATCATTTTCATGGCCAGTATTAAATTTAATATGCCTTAATAAATTCTTATTCAATTCTCCATTAATTGCAGTTACTTTAGATACTAAACATTTTTCAAAATCCCAAAAATCGGGTTTCCTCCCTATTGTCTGAGCAAAAATCACAAAATAATTTGTTTTACTGCATACAATAGTATCTTTTTATACCAGACCCGCAATAAAATTGAACGATACCGTCATTTGCCTTTTCTATTCCAAGTAGTGGTCATCATCAGTGTATAACGCAAAATTCAGTCATAAAACCAAATAGAAATATGTATAACAGCTATTTGTAGAGAAATAGCTCTTACAACCAGAATTAATATGGTATAACCAGAGCCATTCTAAAGCGATAGACAATTATCTGTTGCTGCAGTAATACATACACTGTTGTGCCTAGACCAAACCAGAGCAAAAAAAAATACAACACAATTTTTTTTGTCTATTAATAATGACAAGTTGTGTGTACAGTGTACAGGATTCCAAATAGAGATTTCCCCCCCCCCTAGCACCATGATCTAGCAATGCTATGAAATGGCAGTAGAAGAAATCTAATGTAGAATTTTATTTTGCACGCAGAAAAAATTTTTGTTTTCAAATCCGACCAAAATTACAAAAGTTTTGTCGGTTTTTCAAGTGAAAGTTAAAAAAATCCAATCTCTGATCTCTCTAAAAACTTAAATTTTTAAACTTTTTGTTGAAAACCCGCCATAACTTCCATAATTTTGGTCCGATCTGGATAAATTTTATTTTGCTGAATTTACAATACAATTTTGTATCAGAAAAATGCCTTTTTAAAAATAAAATAAAAAAAGTAGATTTTTCGAAAATTTTAATTTTTTGATTTTGGTGCAGGAAAATCGTCATAACTTAGTGATTTCTTGTTCGATTTAAATGTGGATTTTTTCCAGATCCGCCATAAAATTCTCCTCAGGATTCACGCTTTTCCTGCTCTGTGTGGGTGGAGGAACAGAACATTTTTATTTTTGAAGGCGGACACAAAAAATCATGGTGGCCAAAAATTGGACTTTTTTAACTTGATTTGAAAAAACCGCCATAACTTTTGTAATTTTGGTCGGATTTGAAAACAAATTTTTTTTTCTGCATGCACAATAAAATTCGGCAAGAGATTTCTCCTATTGGCGTTTTGCAGCATTCCTAGATCATGGTGCTAAAGGGGGTATAATCGTTAGTTGGGACCCTATACATGTAAGGCAATGGTGCTCTGGTCGTTCTTGACAAGTCGCAGGAGGAGAGCAGCAAAAAAAAGTAACACGTCATAATTCTCATAATTTAAATGAAAAAGGGACTACTACGAGCTATCCCCTCAGTTCTGCGAATAGACAAGAGGAAAGACAGAAGATATTACGTCTGTGGTGAATCCCCATCCTATCTCTTCCTCTGCGTGTGTGCATTGAGTCAGTATAGAATTTTAGTTCCAAAAAACACACTTGTTTTCATAGAGATAAAAATTGTATACACACTCAAGATATGAAAGAATAAAAAAAAGTTGATTAAGAAAGGGAAACTTGTCCCAATTGAATGGCGTGCGTCTGATGGGGAGGCCGGCATAGAGAGGGGAATTATTATAAAAAGATCCACACATGGTCAAACCCGCACTTCTCGGCAGTGACTCAGTGGCAGTGCGACGAGAAATTTCTCTTTCCCAATCGCTCTTTCTCTTTTTATCTCTCTCTCTCTCTTTGTGGACTGAGAGCTCTCTTCACATTTACATTTTTAGGACAGTTCTAAATAGTGAGGAAAACAATTATGATCTCCTTTACAAGAGGGAAAAGGCGGGGCTGGTCCCGCCAAATCCTCAGTGTGGTCCCATTAACATTGGTGGTGCTTTTCCTCAGTTTTGTTCCCGCCCAATCGGAGGACATGGACGCTCTCGGAACGCCCATTTTCACGGCGGTCGCCTCCAAAATCATATATCCTTTTTCAACCTACAAGGTCAGTGTCTTTGTTGAGCCCCTCGGGAGTAGCCAGCCCGTCCGGGTCAAGGCCTTCCTCCAATCCGAAAATGGAGAAACCCTCCGAAGTCCCGAGATGGAATTGCTCCCGGGGAAGGCCGAGACGCTCCGGATTGAGGCGGACGCCCTGAAAGAAAAGGATTACAATCTGACAGTGTCCCTCTCGGATTCCCGGGAACGGAAAGTAGAAAAAATGGGGAAGGTCCTGGCCAGTCGGAAGGACAAGTCCATCTTAATCCAGGCGGATAAGCCCATTTATAAACCGGGCGAAACGGTCCGATTCCGAATCCTCATTTTGGACCGCCATTTGAAGCCCTTGGCAGAAGATCAGCTGGTGGACATCAAGATTTTGGATGGGCAACGGAATTTAATTAAAGTGTGGGCGGACGTGAATGTGGAATCGGGATTTTATAAGAATTCCTTGGAGTTGTCCACGGAGCCCATTTTGGGGGATTGGAACATCGAGGTGAAGGCGCAGGAGAGGAAGAAGGAGGACGGGGACGGAAGTGACCCCGAGGAGCCTCAAGTGGCCGCTTCCGCGCCTGGCGCGAGGTCCTTTGCGCCCAAGCGCCGGGGCAATCGCCGTCCCCGCCCCGTCCGACCTCCGCCCAGTGACGGGGACGGGACGGAACGGACCTTATCTTTCAGTGTGGAGCAGTATGTCCTGCCTAAATATAAGGTGGACATCTCCCCGCCTACCGTCGTGACCTTCAAGAATTTCAAGTTCCCCGTCCGGGTCGAGGCCAAGTACACGTATGGGAAGGGGGTGGCCGGCTCCTGTAATTTGGTGGTGAAGAAGGCCTATTTCTATCGATTTAATGACGAGGAGGAGCCCATTGTGAGTAAGACGTTCCCCATTAATGGATCCGAAACGGTGGAGATGGACATTTCTACCTTGTTCAAGGATAAGGACCCGGGGACTTTCTATGACCAGGAGATCAAGTTTGAGGCGTCCGTGAAGGAGGAGGTTACAGGTGAGATTTCAGCATGCGAATATATTCATTTAATTAAGCAATTAAATAATTAATTATGCAATAAGGCAATCTCAGCATTCAAAGATACATAAATTACATGCTTTTCATGCATGCAATTATCATAATTAATAGAGAATTTCTGCAGTTTATTTGTATCAAGACCACTTTGTGCACGTGGCAGTTTGTCGTTTGATACGCGCTAATATGAATTTCGCGCCAAGAATAGTAGGATGTATTATCTATCACTAATTCGTCATTTAGAAATGATCATAAAATATATTATTTTTCAAGAATCTGTGTTTGGAGACGCAGCATTTATCGTATACAGTGGACTCTCTCTATACCAACTCTCCTTATAACAACTAGATTTCCCTTCGTATATACAGTGAACTCTTTCTATAACAACTCCCCGTATAACCACTTGTCCCCTATAACAACTTTATTTTTCATTCCTTCGTATATGTCGTGTTCATATTAAATGTTCCATATAACAACTGTTCCATGTAACAACCATTTTTGGTCTTCCCTTCAGGGTTGCTATAGCGAGAGTCCACTGTATGCAGCCCTTTGTGTATGAAGTGTACATATTAAATGTTCCATATAACAACTTTTCCATAGTACAACCATTTTTGTCCTTCCCTTCACATTTTTTATAGCCAGAGTACACTGTATATGTAATCGTATTTACAGAGGTTCCATAGGAAACCCAACACATATAAAGATTTTAAATTTATAAGTCCGCCAAACCCAACTAAAACAGTTTTATTGACCCAGAAAATAAGGAAATTAATCAACATGCTGGAGGACAAGAATAAAATTTCCAGGGAATTGAAAACGGAAAAGAGAAATAAAGGCGGGAAAAAAAGGATGGAGACGGGACAGAAACATGAAAATAAATAAATTCATTGGAGTGAAGAATATGGAGACAATAGGGAGAAAAATGGAGAGAAGAATGAGAGAAAGAAATAGATAGACAAGAGAGAAAAATAGAGACAAGACGGAGAGAAATAGAAAGACAAGTGAGAGCAAAATAGAAAGACAAGAGAGAGAGATAAAGCACAAGAGAGAGAGACAAGCATAAGAGAGTGAAAAGTAGAAAGACAGGAGAGAAATAAAAGGAGAGACGAGAGAGAGCTAATGAGAAGCAGACAAAGGAGAAATAAAAAGAGAGACAACGAGCGAAATAAAAAAAAGAGACGAGACAAGAGAAGCAGACAAGAGAGAAATAAAAGGAGAGACAAGAAAGAGCAAAAAAGAAGCTGACAGGCGAGAAATGAAAAGAGAGACAAGAAAGAGAAGCAGACAAGAGAGAAATAAAAAGAGAAGCAGACAAGAGAGAAATAAAAAGAGAAGCAGACAAGAGAGAAATAAAAAGAGAAGCAGACAAGAGAGAGCGGAAGAGAAACAGACAAGAGAGAGCGAGAAAAAACGGAGAGAGAAATAGAGAGACAAAAGACAGCGAGAGAGAAATGGAGGGACAAATAATACAGCGAGACAAAGGAGCGAGCAAAAAAGACGACAGAGAAACATGAAGAAATATGAGAAAGGAATTAGAGACAGCAGTGAAAAAAGTTGGGGGACAAGAGAGAAAAAACTTTCGTGTATCTTAATTACCTTTGCTTTCGCAATTTTAAGGCCATACCGGACTGTCCGCAAAATTAGGTGCATAATAATTGACATATTTTGCACACGCATTGTAATGGTACACCTGGGATTTGCAAAAATACGCAGAGTTATAGACATGGGATTTTAACGTTCCATCATGCTTAAGCTGATTCATTCTCTATTTTGGTTTCCCAGGAAAGGAATTAACAGGCTCCAACCGCGTTCTCATCCACAAGAACGAGTACAAGATGGAGGAGATCCGGACGATGGAGCAAATCAAGCCGGGTCTGCCCTATTCGACCGTCTTCAAAATCAGCACCCAAGACAACATCCCCGTCCACGACGAGGCCCTGGACGCTCTCCAGGTCAAACACGGGTTTTCCTTCGACGCCGAATCCGGGAAATTTGCAACGTCCATCCCCGCCAGCGGCCTCGTGAGCATGACCTTCCCCACGCCCACCAATGAGCTCATCCACCCCCAAAGAGTCGATCTCAAATACAAGGACCTCACCACGACCTTCCACATGCCCGGATACTACCAGAGCAGCTCCGGGACGTACATGCAGGTCAAAC
The DNA here is from genome assembly GCA_034698585.1 of Disparrhopalites patrizii. Classification (NCBI taxonomy): domain Eukaryota; kingdom Metazoa; phylum Arthropoda; class Collembola; order Symphypleona; family Sminthuridae; genus Disparrhopalites; species Disparrhopalites patrizii. The sequence continues at coordinate 11,838 of JAQGBT010001512.1, read as the reverse complement.
GACCTCGAGGGAACGGTGACCCCGCGGTCACGGAGCAGATGGAAGACCCCGTGGCAATCGTCGGGGAGAAGGTGATCATCAACGTGAACACGACCAGGCCCTTCCAGACGATCAACTACATCATCCACGGCCGTCAGGACGTCCTCGCGGCCGACATAATCCACATGCCGGAACCAGTCAAGGACTACAATCTGGAGGTGATTTGCCCGGCCAAAGCCGACCCCGAGGCCAGGATCGTGATTTACACCGTCCTCACCGATAACAAAGAAGTCCTGGCGGACTCCCTCAGATTCAAGGCCAGACGACTTGACCCGGACAACTTCCTGAATTTGACCTTGTCGGACAAAACCCGGGAACCCGGCGAGGAGGTCACGTTGAAGTTGGAAACAATTCCGGGATCAACCGTGGCTCTGCGCGCAGTGGACCAATCCGTGCTGTTGCTGAAAGAAGACAAGGACATCACGCAAGACACTCTGGACGAGGAAATGCGCAGTCGTGAAAGCGAATCCGTGTGGGCCAACAGAAATTGGGGTGGATCGGACGCTTTAAGGATTTTCGAGGAAGGAGGTCTTTTGCTGATAACAAATGCCAACGTGGAACTCAAGGAGCAGCCCGAATATGGCGGGAGCTTCCCCATGCACAGCAAGGTGGCGGCGTTCGCATTGAGCGCGGAGGACAGCAGAGGGGCCACATTCCGAAGCACGGGAAATTCTGCGGCAGGGATCCGAGTGCGGACAAATTTCCCCGAGACGTGGCTGTGGGAGGAAGTGTCCATGAACGATTCTGCAGTGCTTGACCTCCAGAAGATTGTCCCGGATACGTTGACCTCCTGGATAATTTCGGGCTATTCCCTCAACTCCGACGCTGGCGTGGGAGTCCTCCGACAGGCCGAGAAGCTAACGACATTCCGGCCATTTTTTCTCTCACTGAACCTTCCCTATTCCGTCGTCAAGGGGGAAGTCCTCCTCTTGCAGGTGCTAGTCCATAATTACCTCCCAGGAGACAATCAAGTCACCGCCGAAATCACACTAGACAACGCCGCAGGAGAATTTGAATTCGCGGATCCGGCGCTCCAATCAGCGGACAAACAAACCAAGTCCTTTCCGTTGGCGCCCAGCGGCGTTTCGTCCGTGAAATTTGCAATCACACCCAAGAAATTTGGATTTATCACCCTGAAAGTGGAGGGACGCGCCGGAGGCATTGCCGGAGATGCTCTTTCCCGCCCACTGCGTGTGGTTCCCCCGGGACATCGACAGCAGCAGGCCTCGGCCGTTTTACTCCGACAGACGGATCAGGCGGAAGAGGCGAAGTTGGAGGCCGTTTTCCCCGACAAGCGCGTGGAAGGAGCTGATGGGATGAAATTAACGCTGATTTCAGACATCCTTGGGCCGACCCTCTCCAACATGGACAAATTAATTGAATTGCCCACCGGCTGCGGGGAGCAGAACATGATGAGCTTCGTGGCGGACATCGTCATCTTGAACTATCTCAAAGCCACGCTGAGCTTGGACGACAAAGTGAGGGACAAAGCCATTAGTTACCTGGAGAAGGGCTATCAGCGGCAGCTAACTTACCGCCGCAACGACGGCTCTTATTCCGCTTTCGGCGACCAGGATTCCTCCGGATCCACGTGGCTCACAGCCTTCGTCGTCCGATCCTTCATCCAGGCCAAGGCCCACATCACCATTGACGACGGTGTGATTAAAGACGCCCTGGACTTCCTTGGGAAGCAGCAGACGGACAATGGCGGGTTCTATGAAATCGGACGTGTATTCCAGCAATCCCTTCAGGGTGGAGCCAACTCCAACGGCGTGGCCCTAAGCGCCTACGTCCTCCTAGCATTCATCGAAGCCCGAAATAACTGGAACGCTCCCCCGGAAGTTGCTGGACCGCCCGGGGAAGAAGTTCCCGTCGACCGCCGCGCCATTAGCGAGGGAATTGTGAATAAAGCCATAGAATTTGTGACCAAGAAAACGGAGAGCGGAGAGCTGAAGGACCCTTACGCGCTGGTAATCACGACCTACGCCGCACATTTGGCCGGACATCATGCCAAGAATGGATTGTTCCAGATGATGCAGGCGGCCGGGAAGACGGACCAAGGATACAAGTTCTGGGAGGTGGAGAAGAACAATTTGACGGACAGCAAGAGAAATTTGACAGCGGAGGAGCGAAGCAAGATTTATTGGTTTAATTATATGACCCAGCCCGTATCGGTGGAGATGACCTCCTACGGCCTTCTGACGTACCTTCTTAGAGGGGAGGCCCCTCAAGCCTTTCCATTGGTCCGGTGGCTGTTGAATAAACGGAATAGCAACGGAGGCTTTCTCTCCACGCAAGATACTGTTGTAGGACTAACGGCTTTGGCGCAGTATGCACAACTTACCAAGAGCAAGAACGTTAATTTAGATGTAAGTCTAAAGTACAGGCAATGCTACATACTGCTTGGTATATATTGTATCATTTATACTGGTTGCTAATGGTGGATTGGAAAATTTGCAGGTGACGTACAATTCTGGTGCTGGAAGTGAGTCGGTGTCTATCACGGGGAAGAACGCGCAGGTGCTGCAGGAGTACGAATTGCCCCAGGAGACACGGACGTTGGATGTGAGCGCCACTGGAGAGGGAGCAGTATTGGCTCAGCTGGGATGGACTTATTATGTGGAGGATCCGGTGCAGGAACCGGCGTTCGCAGTTAAAGTGAAGGTAAGTTTGAAACTTTACGAAGTGATAAAGGCGCAAAGTCCATATTAACAATTTCAAGTTTGGTCTGCGTTTCTACTGCGAGTAAATTTAAATACGTTAGCCAAGGTATGACATCCGAATCGGTATTCGAATGGGTATATTATTATTATTATTATTATATTATATTCATATTTTTCAGTATTTCAATCGGAATTAGTATCCATGTTTTTGTCAGAAAAATATTTGAATTGAAATTTATACTTACAAATACATTCAAATTCGTATTCAAAAGTTGACATTTGGATTCCGAATTTACATTCGTATTCGAAAATGCTTTCGCTATTTTGCTAATCCCCGCCTTCGAGTAAGTTTTTTTTTTGCAAAATCAAGGTATTGCAACAATGATGTTTTCAATTGGCAGTAATATAACAATTTCGTCCGTAAAAGCATCTATTTTTGCACAATCGGATTTGCGAAATCAATTTATAATTTTGTCTATTGATTTTGCGGTTTTTCAAGCTACAAATTGTGCCAGATTGTACATATTAAAAATATTTTCTTTTTAAATAGTCAAAAAGTATTTGAGTATATACGTATTCATATGTCTAAATACTTGAATAAAATTGTATTGGAATTAGAATTCATATTTGAGATATCCGAAATTTAAATTTGTATTCATAATTATGAAAAACAGGTATTTTAATTCGAATTTTAATTCATATATTTGAACAAATTAAATTTTTCATATATATATATATATATCATATTTCAAAATTTGGAATACGCATATGAATTTTGTACATGTTTGCAAATTGCATGTGCAAATTTTATATTTTTGTGAAAGCTCAGCAAACAAATTCCTGAGGAATTAAACAACAATTTGAGAAAACATATTTGACGGTGTATAATAACTATTTCTAGACGGAAGCAAAGCCCGGAGCAGAAATGGCTGTAGGAGTCTGCACATCCTACGCCAAAGAAGGATCCTCAAACATGGCGATTATAGAAATAAATTTGCCGTCGGGCTACACCTTCGAATCGGAGTCCTTGGAGGCCTTGAAATACGTCAACAACTACAAGCGCCACGACGTCGAGAATGAGAACACGCAGCTGCAAGTGTACCTGGACGCTGTCTCCGCGGAAGAAATTTGCATTCCGGTGGTCGCCAACCGCGTTTTTCAAGTGGGGAAGCAGGCGCCGGCGTACGTCAGCGTTTATGACTACTACGACACGACCAAGCGAGCTCGGACCTTCTACGACGCCCCACAATTGTCAGCTTGTGAAATTTGCACGGAAAGCCAGGACTGCGGAGACAACAATTGTGTGTGATAGAAATTGCCAAGCAGGAGAGGATTTTAGCGCGTCGAGAACAAATTTTAAACGCACACCACAAGTCAATGTAAAAACGAATGCACACAATATTATTACAGTAATTAACTTTACACATATATACGATATACACACTTTATCCTTGACCATGTAACATGTTAAATATAATCAAATAAGTCTATGCTTTAGTTCCTAATACTAGCCGGTTTGTAGTAATATAGACATATTATAGATATATATACTATGTTTACACATGCATGTATATACACATATATGATTTGCGAAAGGTCCCTCGCAGTCAACTGCACGCACTTCAAAATAAAAGCGAAATTCGTATTATTATACTGCATTTGTTCGAATTATTGTTTTTAATTGTCTATACATTCACGTTTTATATATTTTAAACGCATACAGTGGACTCTCGCTATAACAACCCTGACGCGAAGGACACAAATGGTTGTCATATGGAAAAGTTGTTATATGGAACATTTAATATGTACACTTCATATACGAAGGGCCGAAAAATAAAGTTGTTATAGAGAAAAAGTTGTTACAAGGAGACTTGTTATAGAGAGAGTCCAATGTATATAAGAGTAGAAGAACATTTTTTCAATATTTCTGACAAGGAAAGAAACAGAATTATTCCAACATTGGATCAAACCACAGACAAATTTCTCTATAACAGTTATCTTTATACAGGGGACACTCTCTATAACAGTTCTCCTTATAACAACGTTTGCGCTATAACAACTTTATTTTTCAGTCCTTCGTATATGTAGTATACATATTAAATGTTCCATATAACTACTTGTCTATATAACAACCGTTTATGTCCTTCCCTTCAGGGTTTTTATACCGAGAGTCCACCGTAACACTTTTCGCACTATAACGGTGTTCAAAAACCCGCCCGAGACCATCCCAATCCTTACATCTTCCTCCATAACGGTTATTTTACAGCGGTTTTTTCGTTATACCGGGGAAACTCTGAATCCCCGACCAATAAATGTCTTTTGCTGTAGCGGTTTTAGGCCACGCCCTCACACGCTATACCGGTTTTTTCAAATGTATGAATCCCCGCCATAAATTATTTTTTGCTGTAACGGTTTTAGGCCACGCCCTCACACGCTTTACCGGTTTTTCGGCAATTTCGAATCCCCCTCCGTTAAAACCGTTTTTTAACGGTGTTCCTTGTACCGGTTATTCGTTACAGCGGTTTTTCTTGCAGCTTATTGCTAAACCGCTGTAGATAGAATTGACTGTTCTAGAAGTTTCGTTTTTTAAGGGAACGAAATGAGCAGATTGACCACACTGGATACAATGTAATCCAGATAAACCGGAATGGACTCGCGCTCCAACGTATAAAACCCGCCCATTTCCACGCCAGTCAGCGGCATAGAAATTGCGACGCGCTTTAGGCATGCATACGCGCTGTACCCACCCGAACATGCTGCAAGGATTTCTCTGCCGTTCTTAGCTCCAGAGGTCAAAATGCCCCGCAAATTTCGCTGCTTCTCCGGCAGATCATACGTCAGGCCGACCATTATCACGTACAGCATTACAAGTATAAATCCAGTTAACAGAATAATACCAGCCCCAACGGGATTCTGATGGTAGCTTTTCATGGCGAAATAAAGGCAAATTATTGGGACGGTCAGGAGTCCCATTTTACCGCAGTATGCCACGTGTTTTAGCGTTTGATTGCACGTGAGCACCAACAGCTGGATTTCGCGGACATGCTGAATTGTCTTCCCAACACGTTGACGTGCGAAGGTCCGGCGCTTGGGGCGTCCATTTTTGGACGGAGATTGTCCGTATGCACGGGAAAAGACATCCATACGAGATATGGTGAGTGCCACGATGGACACTGTAAGGTATGTGTAAACAACCGCAATGGCAACGATAATGCTCCCTGAGGCAACTTGAGGAAGGAAGCACAATGCGAAGGTGAAAGGGCCTGCGGCGAGCGGCTTTGCAATGGAATACCAAAATACGGCGTGAGTCGGATCCCACATGGACCACATTGTAAAGGCGATGAAAGGACATGGCGTAATTATTAGGGACATATCTATCATTTGAATGACGTCCCAACGTGGTAGCTTGCCTCTGTAATTCTCTGTCAAAAACAATCATGGTTTGGTAGGATTCAGTGAATTTTTTGTCAATATTAACAGGATGTGAAAGGAATAAAATAAAATTTCCTAGTAAAATTTAGTCACGGTTATTGCTGAAATATGAAATACCATTAGAGCTCCGAATTAATACGAATAATATTCGAACTCGAACCGAAGTCGAACCGAATTCGAACCGAATTCGAACTGAAGTCGAACCGAATTCGATCAGAATTCGATCGGAATCCGAACCGAATTCGATCGGAATTCGACCCGAATCGAATCCAAATATTCTGGATTCGATTCCATTCGAATCGAATACGAGTACAAATAAAAGCCAAAATTGCTTCCTAAAACGAATTCAGACCGAATACAAATCTAGAGTGAGTATTTGTTTGTAAATCTAAATCAAATATGGATACGAATTCACAAAATACAATGAAATCTCTCTGTAACAAGTCTCTGTGTAACAACATTTCTCTATAACAACATTATTTTTCCAGTCCTTCGTACATGTAAGGTGCATATTTAATATTCTGTGTAACAACTTTTCTCTGTAACAAAATTTTTTGCCCTTCCCTTACGGTGTTGTTATAGAGAGACTGCACTGTACTCCATTCTGTTTATCTGTATTGGTTCTCAATAATTTGCCAAAGAGGTGCAAAATGCTCTTAGCCAATGCATTTAAAACTTTAGTTCCACGTGCATTTAGTCACTACAGTGTACTCTCGCTATAATAACCCTTAAGCGAAGGGCAAAAGGGGTTGTTATACGGAAAAGTTGTTATATGGAACATTTAATATATGTACACTACATATATATGAAGGGTTCAAGAATAAAGTTGTTATAGAGAAAAAGTTGTGGTAAGGAGAGTTGTTATAGAGAGAATCCACTTAGGTCGTAAACGACGGTATTATGGATTATATTCGAACTGGATTCGAATCCAATTCGATTATACAAATTCGAATCTAGTATTTTTTGAATTTAATAATCAAATAAACCCGAATTCAAATCACAATATCGTTCATTTTTCAAATCCAATTCGGGAGCATTAGTCGATTCGAAAAATCAATCCGAATCCAAATACACAGCAATAAAAAAGTCGGATTTTCAAATTTTAATCGAATACAAACCAAATCTTGAAAACATTTGATTCGTTCAGAGCTTTGAATACCATTGCGAAATTGACGGAAATCGTTAGCCAGCGCCACCAGAAGAGGAAGCCTGTTTGTGAGACCAAAATAAATCACGGTGAACCAGATGCCCCAGAAACTTAGTGCAATCCCTGCTTGCAATAGCCACGGCTGTAGTGGCAACGTGTCCAGCAAGCCCTCTAAGAAGTACCAGCTGGGATAGAGGCCGTGGATGCCGCTGATACTAAAAATTAACCAGAATTTTACGTCCATTTTATTCCGCTGATACTGAAATTGTCTGGTGTGGACGTTTACGTCCACGTTTACTAAATGCAGGCGAGCCAGAAGTTTGAAAATTTCAAAGGTGAGTGTGGAAAAATTTAGCGTGCGCTTGCAAGTATCAAACATGAGGCAAAATTTTGGCTTCGCCATATGCTTTACAGTAATGTTATACGTAAATTTGAATGGTATAGTTGCATATCTAAACGGGGAGAAGAAAGTGCTGGAGTCGTCCTTCCGTGAAAATATTTTACTGAATAAATAACAGAAAACAATATTCGAGGTTTCCCTAGTCCATCATTATTGGACAACAATTTTTCCGTAGGAATATTTCCGGTCAACCTGATAATCAAGTTTGAAAATACTTTGAGAATCCAAATTACGGCGAACCAATCAACTATATTCATGTTGGTGGCAGTTGCGGGTCAACAATTCCTTTTTGTAAATTTTTTCCAACATATAGTTAAGTTTAAATTCGCGAAGTAAATTGATTTTTGCTTCAATTTAGTATAAATATGTGATTTGAAATGATTTTCTGTATACATCAGAAATCTGCAAGTTTTGTAGTGAGCTCGTTATATCGGGATGCATTAAGTCGGGGCACGTAATGCTCCTACACAGCTATTATGATTATATGTTTTCTGTTTGATCCAAGGTATGACATCCCAAAAAAATTCGAATTAAAATAAGCGTTTTTCCTAATTATGAATTCTTTAAATTTCGGATATCTAAAATATGAATTCTAATTTCAATACAATTTCATTCAAATACTCAGTTGTATGAATACGTATTCAAATACTTTTCGAGTACCTTCAAACATTTACTTGTAATGCAATCTGGCATAATTTTTAACTAAAATAAAACTCAAAATCAATACACAAAATTATAAGTTGACTCCGCAACTCTGATTTGACAAAAAATCGATGCTTTTACGGGCAAAATAGTTATATTAATGCCATTTGAAAAACCTATTGTTACAATACCATGATTCTGCCAAACAAAACTTGCCCGAAGGCGTGAATTAGCAACAAAATAAAGTAAATTTCAAATACCAATGAAGTATCGGAATCCAAATATCAAATTTTGAATACGAATTTAAATTTCGAATGTATTTGTTATTATGAATTCCAATTAAAATATTGTTCGAACAAACATATGGATACTAATTCCAATTAAAATACTAAAAAATATGAATATAATTCCGATTTGAATTACAATACCAATTCGGATGTCATACCTTGGTTTGATCAACTGTTCGACGAGTGGATCTTTGATAAATGTTTGTCTTTCTGTTTCATAAGTTTGAGAAATTTACATTTATCGGCCAGTACAGTGGAATCTCCTTATCACTGCACTCTTTATAATAGCATGTTCATTATAACATCAGGAAACTCAGAGCAGCTCTCAAGGAATGGTGGAATGCATAAAAAAGTGTTCTCTATATATGTATATAACATTTGTAGAGTAATTGATATAGGGAATTTTTACTATAAACTGACAAATGAATGTAACGCTTGAACGAATGTTGTAAGGGTCAAGGTCAAATCGACAATAAAGTATTATTATTATTATAATTATTATATATAACAACATTCATTGTATAAACGCAAAATCTTGGTTTCCGTTGCAAGCTGCTGTAACGAGACTCCACTGTAACCGGCAATAATGGATTGGAGATTTTAAAATTCACAAAGACATTCATGGTTATCAGATATAAAATAATACGTTCCGCAAACCGGGAATCGATGCGAAGAAACGCGTCCAATGAAGTATTAAGTCTGCTATATATACTAATAATTATGACCGCGTGCGGACATGTCTTTACTATTAGTTTAAAATTACATAACACCTGCCATAACCGCACAAATCCAGAATGTGTGAAAATTTGTTCGTATCCGATTTGAGGCATTCATGTTTTAACGGATTGGCACCAACATTCTGTATCAAAAACACATATTTGTCGATTTTTATTGATGCAGGAAACCATTTATTTTGCCATTTATGGCCAAAGCCGTAAGTACGAATTCAATGGAAATTGGTCTTTCGAAATTGGGGGCGGGAAAACCGCCAGGATTTGGCCAACCTCGATCGGATTTGAATGAAACTTTATTTTTAGATCCACAAAAACTTTCTGCATGTGACTCACGCGCGTACTGCTCTGCAGCATCGCTTCGGGGTGTATAATTACCATTGGTTACTGTTGTTATATGTGCAGTAAGTGCAAACATTCATTACTCTTATTACATATACACAAAAGTATACAGAGGAGTCTCTATATAACTCTGAAGGGAAGGGTGAAAAATGTTGTTACAGGGATAAGTTGTTATATAGAGCATTAAATACGCACATAACATGTACGAAGGGCTGAAAAAATAATGTTGTTACAGAGAATTGTTGTTATACAGAGACTTGTTACTATAGAGCACAGTTCTATGTTAGCACTTTGAGACAGTTGCATATAGAGTTTTAGCGTTTGATTGCACGTGAGCACCAACAGCTGGATTTCACGGGTATTCCGGATCGAATTTTCAACATGGAGACGCGCGTACGTCTTTGGACGTTGGACGGACATAGATTTTGGGTGACCATTTTTGAAATGAGATTTCCCGTATATGGAGAAAAATGCATCGATCCGTGATGTGGTGAGGAGGAGGAGAGATACGACTAAGTATACATGTAAACCACGGAAATGGCTACGACAATGGAGCCCATGCCAACTTGCGGGATGAAGCATAAGGCGAATGCGAAGGGGCCGGACCAGAGCGGTTTGACAATGGAATACCAATATACGACATGAGAAGGATTCCAGACGCATCACATGGTGAATCCCACGAAGGGGCAGAGTGTGACCAATCCGGATCCGTGTACAGTCGACTCTCTCTATAACAGCACCCTATCTTCACCAGAAAGGTGCTCTTATAACGCAATGCTGGTATAGAGAATTAGTTAAAAAAATATTAACATTAATTAATAAGGATTATTTTCAGGCTTAACTGTGATAATTTTCCAAATTCTAACAATTTCTCCACAATTGGGCGTAAATATTTACGTTTTAGTGAGAAAAGAAAGAAATTGTGCTGGTATAGCGTTCCGGTGCTGTTATAGAGAAAAAGTTAATGTTCACGGGATACCTGGCTTAATGTTGTTGTAGTGAGAAGAATGTGACGGAGGGAAGAAAATATCCTGCTGTTATAGTGTAACTGCTGTTATAGGGAGTACTCTTATAGAGAGCGAACTTTACATGGTAAATCTGTGGGAGGATTCAGCGTTGCTGTTATAGAGTAAGTGCTTTAATAGGGAGGGCCGGTATGGGGAGACACGACTGTATTTCCTTGTTTCCAGGTGTGGAAACGTGCTCAGGAATATGCAACCAGCGTGCCAATGTAATTGTTGACGACACCAGTGACGACGCTGAGAAAGATGCCATGGTCAAAGTAGAATACGGAGCCCACGAAAACCTTTAACGGTATCAGCGTCCGAGAAATTCGCTTCCAGTATTCATTCCTCAAATTCCGGTCCCTCCACAAGCGCAACATTGTAGTGGAATCTTCGAAGACCTGGCCGCCCACATTGTCCAGGAAATACAGCGCCAGGGCGAGGGAGACGAATATGGCAAAGACCAATGTCTTCATCAAGTTATCCTTGGACCACGTCACGATTAGCAGGGCCAAGACCATGCCGAAGAGGAGGCCGGACTGCGCCAGCAACAGTGTATTCTGCCACACTTCGTTTAAATGCTTTAGCCGTAAATTTAGCGTGATGTACGTACGCGTGATTTGGGCTCTTCGGAACAGAAAGAATTTCCTCCTGCTGCGTTATAAACATAAAAACAAGCAGGTGCATTACAGTGGATTCTCGCTACAACGACCATGAATGGAAAAGCAGAAATGGTTGTTAGATGGAACATTAAATACATATAATCACTATACATATCCGAAGGACTCAAAAATAAAGTTGTTATAGTGTAAAAGTTGGATTCAGTGGACATACGTTCCACATAACAGTGGATTCTCTCTATAACAAGTCTCTTTATAACAACATTTCTCTGTAACAATACAGTGGACTCTCTCTATAACAACTCTCCTTATAACAACTTTTACTCTATTACAACAGTTTTCAGCCCTTCGAATATGTATTGTACATATTAAATGTTCCATATAACAACTATTCAATATTACAATCATTTTTCCCTTCCCTTCAGGGTTGCTATAGCGAGAGTCCACCGTATTATTTTTTCAGCCCTTCGTACATGTAAGGTGCATATATATATATATATATGTATATATATATGTGTATATATATATATA
>JAQGBT010001511.1:0-31334 GCA_034698585.1 Disparrhopalites patrizii | reverse complement strand
CTCTTTTTTCTTATATTTTCTCTCTTTTTTCTTATATTTTCTGTCTCTTTTTTCTTATATTTTCTCTCTTTTTTCTTATATTTTCTGTCTCTTTTTTCTTATATTTTCTCTCTTTTTTCTTATATTTTCTGTCTCTTTTTTCTTATATTTTCTCTCTTTTTTCTTATATTTTCTGTCTCTTTTTTCTTATATTTTCTCTCTTTTTTCTTTATATTCTCGTTCTCTGTTTCTTTCTCTTTTGTTTTATATTTTCTCTTTTATTCCACTCTTAGCAAATCTATTTCTCTCCATTTTCCTCTATTTTCCTCTCTCTTTATTTTTCCCGCTTTTTTATTTCTCTTTTTCTCTCTGTATACTATTGCTCTCCCTTTTTCTTTCTCATTTCTCTCTGCCAATATTTGCTCTCCTTTTTCCTCCTTCTTGTCTCTCGGCATATCAATTTCTCTCGCTTTTATCTCTCGAATATATGTATATTTCTCTCCATTTTTTCTCCCTTTTGCTTTTCTGTATATTTCCCCTGGTTTTTATATTTTTTATATGCATCTATTTCTCCCAAGTATTTCTGTCTCGGTTTATCTATTTTCCGTCCTTTTTTCTTTCCCTCGGTACATCTGCGTCTTTCGATTCTCTCCCTATTTTCTCTGTCCACCTCTTATTGTTAGTATCTTGGTTTCTTTTGCTTCGTCTTCTCTCTTTTTTTGTATTCTTTATCTCCCCGCAAATGAAAGGCTGTCATCCCCCAGAAAAAAATATTCCCACCATAAGCCATCATATTACGATGGTAATTTACAATATAACTCTCAAGCAATTTATAATGTATCTCTCAAAGCCTTAGCTACTATCTCTTGAAAGTACTTTATATCTCTTCCATCTCCTCTCTCTCTCTCTCTCTCTCTCTCTCTTAAGCCTTTGCCAAGTAAATCAGTTGGCCCCAGTACACACAGAAAAAAAGTGACTCATTTCCCTCCCCTCCTCCCCGTACAACAATGCTCACTTGATAATATAAGCAATAATAAAACTGGGGATAGTCCCTTGCCATGTGAAAGCCTATTTACTACAAGTATATACATATACCCCCATAAAAAAAACTTGTTCCATATACAACAATGTTGTTTAGTGGTGATTTTTGCATACTAACACACATTTTTCTTTCCTTTGAAGAGACAAGGAAAAAAAAAGTAACAATATAATATATTTCCCCCTTGAAGCACAAAAAAATACGTGGAGGATTTTGTTTTCAATTTAAAGGTAATTCTATTACTTGAATGGCCATTTAAAATCCGTTTGAACAAAAGGCATGACAAAATACGTTGAGGAGTTGCTTCTTTTATTTATTTTTGCCTGCAAAAATTGTATTGTCATTCCCAACGAAATTCTTGGGAGTACATAAACGAGTCCCAGTAGCAAGATTTTTCCTTGTACTAAAAATACACATACCACACACGTACCTACACAAAATTACTAAATAAATTACATACTAAATATAACATGTTTTTCCCCTCATATGACGTGAATTGACATAAGAAGCAATCATGCAAGGAGCTAAAGGGCATGAGAAAGTGACTCGAAAATTATGACACAACTCTCTCATGCGGTTTTCATAAAAATCCCTTTTTTCGTCCCACAAAAGAGTCTTTAATACCATCAGGTTATACCAAAGGCCTTGAACGTCAGTTAATTTTTCACAATTTTCAGTTTACAAAGTCAAAAAAAATTGAAGAAATAACACAAAAACCCTGAAGGGATTTCCTGAGGTACTTTTTCCCCCATTTGAGAGTTCACCCACATTTGTGCTTTATGCTACACCTGACATGGATGATAATTGCGATATGCAGGACAGTCATGGGCAGTAAAAAAGGAAAAAAAAAGGTTACATAATGAGTGTATTTTAGAGCACCAAAAAGTACTTAAATTCTGGTGTCAAACAGGGCTTTAAAAAAATCAAGGTAAAGATCATCAGCCATGCCTTAAGGCTCTTGACTGCTCAGAAATTATACCGTACGTGTATAGAAGTAGCCAAAAAAACATTTAAAAAACTACTGAAAAGGGAGGTTAATGAAGACTTTGTCAAGAGGATCAAAAAATAAAAGGTGTGAACCCCTCCAAAAAAAAATCCCTTTAACTCCTTCCTTTTTCCCTCAATTTTTTTTACGAAATCCCAGGGGCAATCTCACAGAAAAAGGGTTGATGTTTGTGAGAGCATCCATCCGAATCTTCTTCTCTCTCCTTCTCTCTGTCTTTATCATGGCATTTCCCAAAATAAAGTCCCAGTTTCCCAACCTCAACAAGTACTAATACATGACCACATACTGTCAATGTGTGTACAAAAGTATAGAAAAGTGCTCTACCAAAAAAAAATATACATTAAATCAAAACACCTGTGTGAACCTGGCAACTGGTCTTTTTTTAACTCTAAAGGGAGTAACCCATGATATTTAGATGTGATAGTAATCACCCAATCTTTCCCTCGAAGTATGTAGTAAGGTGTTATAAAACTCAAAAAGGCACTGATGCAACTGTCGAAAAATAAAACGGACAAAAATGAACGGTGAGAGAATGGCAACACCTTCTTTTTTTTCTAAATGGTTATTATTACTACTACTTGTTCCTCATCTGAATAATATGTATATCCATCGTGGAAGGAAAATCACTTGTGGTTTTTGGGAATGTGGGCTTTGTTAAACCTTTCGGAGACAGGAAGCCGGCAGGGAGGGGGATGCTAGATAAGTGGAGAGGGAGAGAGACAAGATTTTGGGAAGATAGACTCAACAATAACATTAAGAGAGAGAGAGAGAGAGAGAGAGAGAGAGAGGAAAAAGAAAGAGCGAGAAAGAGAGACAGGCAGACCAGCACAGGCATGGAGAGAGACGGATGAGGGGAATCAGAAAGGGGTAGAGGGAAAGGGAGAGCATGAGAAAGGAAAGAGACGGACAGAATATGGGAGAGATAGACGAGGACAGAGACAGAAATAAAAGGGGATGGAAAAAGGCACAATAGGAGAGAGACACATGGAGACAGTTAAAAACAGAAAAGGATCAAGGGAAGGCAAGAAAAGAAGATATCGGAGAGGGAGAGCTAGAAAATAAAGAACGAGAGGGATATAGGGAAAAGGCAGAAAGGAGAGGAGAGAGGGCAGGCAGGGAAAGAAGAACAGGAAGAGAGAGAGAGAAAGGCGGATAGACAGAGAGATAAAAGCCATAAAGGGAGAGGGAGGAAAATGCAGAATGGAGCAGAGAGGAAATGATAAAAAGGGCAAGAAAGGTCGGGCAGGAAAGAGAGCAGAGATTGTAACAAGGGCGAGAAAGACAGGAAAAGAGAGAGGAAAATAAAGAAGCAGAGACACTGAAAGAAAGAGATAGAAAGGAAAATAAAGAAGGAAAGACGAGGAAAGACAGAGAGAAGGGAAAGAGAGCAAAATAAAGATAGGGGAAGAGAAAAAAAGTAGAAAAAGGAAAAAAAGAGAAAAATAAAGAAAGGGAAAGAGAAAAAAATAAGAAAAAGGAAAAAGAGAAAAATAAAGAAAGGGAAAGAGAAGAAAAAGGAAAAAGAGAAAAATAAAGAAAGGGAAAGAGAGGAAAAAGAGAAAAATAAAGAAAGGGAAAGAGAGAAAACGAAGGAAGAAAAATACTAAAAGGGAGAAAAGGCAAAGAGATGAACATGCAGAATCTGAGACAGCGAATAAAAACAAGAGAAATTTTAAAGAAAATGAGAGAAATGACAAGAAGGAAAGTTGAACTAAAGACAATAAATTATCGTATCGAGAGAAAGGGTGGCACCACAATAAAGGGAGAGAAATAATAATAGGGAGAGAAATCCGTGGTGATAGACGACGGAGAGAAATAAGAGAGGGGTAATGGAGAGAAATGGAGAAAGATTAGAGGGAAGGAGAGAGAATGGTGGAAAGTAGGCAGAGAGAGACAGAGACAGAGAGAGAGACAGAGAGAGAAAAGAAGTAAAACAGGAAAGTAAAGGGTTGGAACAGACCTGAGAAAGGAAACTAGCATCCGATTTGTTCGCTGCCCCGCCGTTTCCTGTGAGAGCCCAAACGTCTATTGTATGCAGTAGTTATACAAAATAAAAATGGTACTATACGACGACTTTTTTACACAAGTTCATCCTACACCGAACTGGTATATAATGGGTCTAATAGGTTGTTTTAGCTGTGTGAAAAGGAAAACATGACATTGTACAAACAAGATATGAGTCACATATCCCGATTCATCCATCTGTACACATGCAATTGTGAGGATTAGTAATAATAATGAATTTTAACATCAACTAATACACGAACATGTTTCTTTTTAGTGCACAAAATGCACACGGATACACACTGCAGAATACAAAAGTGAATGAAGACGAAGAAAGGGTGATTATTGAATCCTACCAAAAACCACTGACATTGACGCTCTTGAAAAGCTCCTCGAAAAGAATGTCCCTGAAGATGACTGCAGAAAAATGCATATTTTTTGGGGGAAATTTACAATTTAAATGAATTCCTTGCCCAAGAAATGTCCATAAAGCTTGGAGGAAAAAAAGTGCAAACCAAATCTCGTGTTAAAGAATATGAAATCAGGAGACATTACGTAGTTTTTAGTATCTTTAAAAAAAGGACGCATACCTGTTTGATGGAGTAGGTGCCGCGGAATTTTTCCTTGCAGCAATGAACCTCCGAATCTTTGCCCATTGTGTACTTAATCCATTGGCTGACCTCAAACTTAATCTCCTGGTTTCTTGAACCACCGTCACCCGTAGATCTCGAACCGAATTTTGCCAAGGCATTTTTTGATCTAATTTTTTTCCTTAAATTTTTTTTTGTCAGTAACTATTTCGAAGAATCTTCTGGGTTATATCGGGCTGGAATCATGCCCTTGGTTGATTGCAACAAATTTTATTTTCTGTAATAAACACACCATTGAAGCTTGGTTATCACGATGTAAAACACAATTATAGATATCCTCAAATATCATTGGATCCTACAAAGATAATTACTAAAATTTTCCTGTGTCGCAAAAATTATAAACACCAATTTTTCTCCTGGTTATTAACCCAAATAAATCCAAAATTCCTGGCTAAAAAAATAAAAATCCTTGGACTTCAAAATAAACTCCCCGCAAAATTCTTGTCTCAGCAAAATAAAAATTTGTTTTTCCTCCCAAAATATACACAGCAAATAATTCTCCAATCTCGAATAAAAATACGCAGCAAAATGTCCCCCAAATTCAATCAAATCAAGATCAAGAAGCCGAATTTAGATTGCGTTTCAAGCCACGCACATTTCCTTCTAAAAACCACCATTAAATCTCTTGTAAAATAATTCACAAAAATTTTTCTCCACAAAAAAAATACGCCAAATATTCTACCACACTAAAACAGCAAGAAGATAAATAAATTCCTTTGTACAGAAAAAAAACGGCACAAATTCCAATCTTCCTTCCTCACAATAATGTAGCACACACGCACAATCCCAAAAAAAGTAGGATACGGAAAAAAAATTTGACCGTTCCCTTGCGGTAAAAATTTTCCCGGGCAAATTCTCCAGAGAAAAAAACACGCACTAAGGGATAGGCAAATTATTAGGGAAAAAGGGTTAAAATATAGAGAAAGAGAGGCCCAGAGGAAGAATTTTGGGCCTTATTTTTCCCCAAATGACTTACTTCGACGTGAGAGGACCAGTAATGATGCTACAGAGGAGCATAGTGGAAACTGAGACTCTCATGTACCGAGGTGAGCTATTTAGTTTAAAAGGAAAGAGAAGAGGCTTTTGGAAGTAACTACGTACATAGGATTTTTGTATATGAATTACAAACCATAAGACAGAATCTTTACCAACCCCCCTTGAGCATTTTTTTTTTGCTGGGGCTTGGTTATATTTTTTTCCTATTAACATTAAATCAAGTATACAGGTGAAATGGGTACTACATGTGTTCTCAAAGGGTTGAAGACGTACCTTCATCCTTCCCCATGCTGTCTATACACACTTTTAGTCAAAGAACCTCAGCATTACCTCCTGTAACATGTGAGTGAATGGGTGACGCTCAAAATGCGTGTGTAATTATTATGTACGTATGTATACACCTATGGAAGTGACTTCCAAAGGGATTTCGTACACTTTTATTCAGTGCAGGACATTAAAGGGGAAAAAAAGTTAAAAAAAAGAAAAGAAGCAACTGTTTCCACAGGTGAGCTCCTCGCCATTGTGTAACTGTGCATTCCTCCTAGACTCTGTAATGATAATAATAACGAAGGAAGTGAGCATCTCTCTCTCTCTCTCTCTCTGTCTCTCTCGATTCCTCCACATTTATTCAGTCTTTGCTCTTCTCATTTTCCCTCCCAATATAATAATAATAAACACGAGAGAGACGACAACAACAGCAAAAAAATATCAACAAGCACCACTTCCTCTCATTCTCTCCCTCTCTTAACCCTTTCTCTCTGTCTCTCTCTTACAATTATGAGATATACAATACAGCAGAACCCCCTTTTTATCTCTTCAAGAGCATATGTACATATACACGACTGTACTACAGATATACTCCAAGAGCTAGAAGCTTGATAACGGGATTTTATTGCACTTGTTATAATTTCAGAGCGTGGACGACGCTTCAAAAACAAGTCGTAATCATAATAGTGGAAGTAATCACATCATTTCTTGGGTCTTTTATACTTCAAATGAGACGAGATTCTCTCCTTGTTTCTTTCTCTATACTTTTGTGTCATATTGTATTTTGCTAGGGGGGGGAGAGACATTGTTGTACAATAACTCGTGCAAGAAAAGAATGAGAGGGAGGGAAAGAAGCGAATAAGGATTAAAAATTTGACAATAATTAAAAAAAACGTTAAAAGGGGCAGAGGTTAAAGTGACGGAGAGGGACAGAGACACGTAAGAGTGAAAGGAAAGTGATCATAGAGACGGGGAAAGGGATAGGGAGAGGGATGAGAGAAAAAGAATGGAGGAAGAAAGGAAATCACGGAGAAAGAAAGGGGTAAGAAGAGTGAAGTTTTGGAGGAAATAGAGAGAAAAGGGGTGAGTAGAGAGAAAATAGGGGGGAATGGAGAGACAAATGGGTTGGGACGAGAGGATTTAGAAACAAAATAGAGAAATAAAAGGGATGATGAGGAGAGGGAAAAAAGACAAAGAGAAAAGTAACAAATGTCAAGTGGGAAATTAGAGAAAAAGAAAAGGGATGCGAGAGGAGAAATTAAAAGAAACAAGAAATACCGGCGGGAGAAAAAGAAAAGGCATGGAAGACAGAAATGAGAGAAAATAGAAAACGGGCAGAGAGAAAAAGACAAGGCATGTAAGACAGATAATAGAGGAAAAAGAGACGGCAAGGAAGACAGAAATTAGACGAAAAATAGCGAGAAAAAACAAAGGAACGAGAAAAAAAGGAATAGAAGAGAAATTAGAGGGGGAATAGAGAGAAAGAAGAAGGAACGAGAAAAAAAGGAACATAGAAACCAGAAATTAGAGGAAAAACAGAGAGAAAGAAGAAGGAATGAGAAAAAGGCAATAGAACAGAAATAAGAGGGAAAATATGGAGAAAGAAGAAGGAACAAGAAAAAAAGGAATAGAACAGAAATTAGAGGAAAAATAGAGAGAAAAAGAAAACGCATAAAAGATAGAAAACAGAGAAAAAAGAAAAGGCATACGAGACAGAAATTTGGGCAAAAATAGAGAGAGAAAAAAAAGAAAAGGTACAGGAGACAGAAATTAGAGGAGAAATCGAGAGAAAAAGGGGAGAGAGAAAAAGAAAAGGCATAGAAGACAGTAATTACGGGGAAAATAGAGAGAAAGAAGAAGGAAAGACTAGAAGAATAAAAAACCAGCGATGAAAATGAAAGACAGAGAAAGAGAAAAATTAGAGGAAACCCAAGAACAAGACCAGAGAGATGGAGATGGAGACGAAGAGACAATGCAAAGGGTGAAATGATACAGAAAAAGCAGATAAAAGTCATGAATGCATTCCGGTCCTTTGACATGCTAAAGAGCGTGTTGCGTGAGACCAAGGAGATGCATCGTACCACGAAGGCCCAGATGATACTTGAGATACAATAATAAGACAATTGCGTACGACTGCATTATATCTAAATACACTGTAGTTGTCACAAAATTGGAAAATTATTTTGTACCTTTTTTTTTTACATTCAGCATAATTCTCCGTGTGGTAACCTCTCATCTCTGATCTTCCATGCTTTAATCTAGGTAAGTACTCATAATTTGGGGAAATATCAGGGCAGAATTTACGTTACAAGGGAAAGAATACCTCTACGAAATGCTTTGAACTCTTTCACTTAAAATTAATGCGCTTCCACAAATTCTAATAAGGATAATAACAACGTGGTTGTCCCAAGAATCTTATTCATAAATTACAGGGATTAATAATAACCGTAATTTTTTAAAGAAAAAGATCTCGTAATTGTAGGTGCGGTTATACCCCGAAGGACCCATCGAAGCCTTATTGCTTGGGGCATGCGTGGACTCTTTATTCAAGCAAAATTTTTAGACTTTTGAATTTGACAATTCAATTTGAATAATAATTCAACATTTTAATTGCTTATATGCATCTAAATGGTCGCGCATGCAGCAGTCTTAGCAATAATTTAGGACCTCCCAGCGTTGTGCTGTCCGAAGGAATGGAACAGAAAATTAAATGATTTCAATTGGCGAATAAAAATACGTTTGCCGAAAAATTAGCAGTTTTCTGGCGAAAACGTTTATTTTTCGGCCAACAGATTTTTGCAAACGCAAATTCATGAAGCACCGATTTTGCTGCCATCTACTGAGGCGAGAAAGAAGCAAGGGCAAAAGGAAATATATTATGTTAAATGGCGGACGCGGGAATCCGGCAAGACACATGATAAATTTGAAATTAGTTCGTCCTCAAAAAATTCTTAATTCGCGTGGTGCGTGGTTCTAAATAAAAAAAGGGATTAAAATTAACCTGCGTGCATTTCCTTGTTTAATGCACTTGCTTTTGTGAGGTTAATTATATTTTTTACGTTTTGCGTGCTAAAAAGCAAAAAGTGAATGAGTTTTAGTTCACTGGATCCCTAAAGTAGGAAACTGACAGGAAGTTTGAACGGATTTAATTGATGATTCATTAAGAACATTATCAAAATTTTTAACGATACTGGTTCCGGTGACGTTCCGCTTTTTAGGACCTGAAAATCTTACGGGTGAGTTAACAAATAAAAAAAACGTGCGGAAGTAATTCATTAATTAAAATAATAAGTGTTTGAATCGTTTTAAAGGTGGATTACAGTTATGAACTGATTTAGTATGCAAAACTGTAGTTGGATCTCCGTAAACATTAAAATGGCAATCCTTCTGGCGGTTTTTGTTGTGCCAATTTTTAATAAACCTGTCCCCGCTTTTGTATTTCAGCTGTGAATGTCAATCTTTGGAGACTAAAAAGATGTTGCGGTGGGGAAATATTTGTAGGAGGACTTTCAATTCCACGATAATCATCTCCCGGTCTAAGTCCCTTCGAGGTCATTATGTACCCAGAAAACTTACAGAGTGTTCTTCTGTAGCTGCCAAGTGTTTCCATACACAATTACCTTTGTACGTTGGGATTTTATTATTTTGTTTGAGCATGCTGTATTAATAATGATCAGTTTGGTTATGTAACTTCAGTTGTGGCTAATTCTTGTTCAAATGATCTCAGACGTCAAAATTGGGCTGAAGAACCGGATTTGAACCAACAAATAGAGTCACTCAATGAGGAGGTGCGA
This sequence comes from Disparrhopalites patrizii, assembly GCA_034698585.1. Lineage (NCBI taxonomy): Eukaryota > Metazoa > Arthropoda > Collembola > Symphypleona > Sminthuridae > Disparrhopalites > Disparrhopalites patrizii. Next base: position 21,599 of record JAQGBT010001511.1, on the reverse strand, counting down.
AAAACGGGGAGGATTAATAGGCGAGAAATCCAGGAAGTTTTGGAAGACATCAGAGAAATGAGTATGTCCATCTTAATGGTTTCATAATCATCTTTGTCAGAATCAGAGAGTGCGCCTATTCATCATCCTAAATGTCTTTTTTGACTTACGAATGTGTAGAGACTGCAACAAGTTCCCAGTCTCTGATGATCATTAGGTGGTGCGGGGGTTTAATTCCAACGGAAATTCCTGAAAATCGAACCAAACTTGTACAAGAGGTTTGGAAGACAATGGAAAACTTGAGTAAGTTCATTTATAATATTTTACACGGGTTTTGGTTTTGCGGATTAGTTTTCCACACCGGACATTCTCAAGTTTGTGTCATAGAGTTTTGATTTCAAAAGCGTTGTTACATTTCAGATGTGCCAGTGGATATCAGTCACTACAACGCCCTCCTTAAAGTTTACCTAGAAAATGAACACAAATTCGACCCAACTTTTTTCTTGGAAGAACTTGCTACCAAAGGCATTGAGCCCAATCGTGTGACGTTTCAAAGACTCATTGCTTACTTCTGTCAGCAAGGTGATATAGAAGGTGCTACAACAATCCTACAACATATGAAGGATAAACAAATACCAATTAATGAACATGTCTTCAACTCATTTATTGTTGGACATTGTCAGTTAGGGTAAGTAGCGTTTATAGACTTATAGGGAGCACTTATACTTCCCCCAAAAAAGATTCAGATTGATGATTTCAGATTGATGAAGAAGCATGGTTGGAGAATAATAATTATTGCTCTTGTGTGATTGATAATGTAGCGACATGGCCAGCGCAGAAGGTATGGTTGAAGTTTTGAAGTCGTCAGGACTACAACCCAATGACGATACTTATATTGCCCTCATATCTGGCTTTGCCAAGATGGGGGACATTGAAAATATTCAACGCCTTTGCAAAGTACATTTAAAAACTCTCTTGTGTCATCTTGTTTCCATGTTTTCTTCGTTTTTGTAACATTGTAACTATCTGGTTACCTTGATTTCAGCAATGCCAAGACATGGATGTTTACCTAGTTGACCGAGATTTTCTCCATGTCATTTATGTTCTTGCCGACAATGGACATCCACATTTAATTGACGAGGTTAGCGCATTTTTAACTACTGCTGTGGACGTTGAGCCGCTGAAATATGTATAACATGTAGTAATGTATTATTTGTAATTTCTTTATTGTTGTAAAGTTTAATAATAAGCGGCAGATGCACACATGCTGTTTTCCACAGATTTACTACTGCCAATATTTGGATTAACTATGAGCCCATGCATAATGGTATAAATATCTTCTTTCAGATAATTCCTTACTTGACGAAAGCCCCAGGTTTTTTCCAAGAAGCCACCAGCGTCGTTTTGAGACTTGTAAATGCTGGGCATGAGGAAGTTGCATTTAGGTAGGTGCTCATTGACGCAGCGTCCATTGAAATATTGGCAAGTCAAATTTTTCACGCTGAAATAATTAAATATTTTCAGGGTTTTAAAAATGATGCAAATACCTGTCTTCCATAACCAAGAAGAACAGCCTGTTGTAGGAACTTTTTTCGTTCAGCAATTGGTTGCAGCTAATACTGTAAGTTTACAGTTCAAGTCCAGTCATAGTTATCTGTAAACGCACACTAACAATAACTCAACATTATTTTGTTGTTGTATATAGTCTACGAATTTGTTTGAAAGTTTAATAATATGTAATATTTATGTATTTTAATTTGTCGAAACACGTTGTATTTTGTAGCCTCCTCCAACGATTATTAAATACTGTCTGGAGCTAGCTGAAATGGGTATCCACAAATATGCACTTTCGAGGGCATGTGAAAGTAGTCTGGCCAGCAAGAGGTTTGGTATTGCCGTTCCGTTACTTAGAGCTCTTCAACGAACTGGATTCCCTGTTAGGCAGCATTACTTTTTACCTTTTTTTACTACGAAAGTGGAAACAGGTGAAAATGAGTAATTCGTAAATAGTTTGTTATGTCATGAGTCCGGAGCGAAGGCTGATGTTTTGGATTTTTCTAGATGTAATGGAAGGATTAAGGCTCATGTCTTTCTTCAGAGCTGAACCTACCCATGAAACTACTCGCGATTACATAGTTCCAGCGTTATTACAGTGTGCTGAGGCGCAGAACAAGACCTTGCCCAAATTTATTGGAGATTCAGGTCAAGTTCTTCGGCAGTTTCCTAAGATATCGACTTTTTTAATGCAGAGACTTCTAGAGGAAAACCGAATCGGGGAAGCCGGCTCAATAGGTAAGATACAACAACTACAGTGACTGCGTTTGAACGTCGGTTATTTTTGAAACTCCGGGGCATTACTCCGAAATTTAAAAACGTATTCAAAACTCGCACAGACATTTCTCATTCCTAGTTATCATAATGTGTATAGTTCATATGGAACATTATTTATTTTAGCCCCGATTGCTGCAATGGACTTAAGTTTAAATTCTTGCCGGCGTGCCCTGGTAGAGGGGTACATACAAAGAAAGGATGCGCCTAGCTTGGCCAGAATTGTAGCACACGCTGAGTAAGGTTTTTATGCAAATGCAGTTTTCCGTGCGAAGCTTTACGTCGTGGTTACAGTTCTCCGAAATGTTAATTTATATTAGCACTTAATCAGATATATTGTGTGTTAATCAGTTGCAAAAGCGAAGATAGTCGAAGGGAATGGGCAGGTGCAGTACTCCTGGAAGTGCTACAATCATGTGGAAACGAGAATTTGACTGAACATCTCAACTTGATACTCTCAGTAAGTTACCGCTGTTAGATGTTGATTCACTGAATTAAGATACGTGTTCTATATTTTATATATCTGTATATTTCGTATTATTGCAGCAATATAAGGAGTATGAATTACGCATAAGCAACAGCGTAGCCGAAGTGCTGCAGTTGAAATTCGAAGAAAATTTAACGCCAGACTTGGTGAATATTATTAGCCAATTAACTTCTGAAGTCGTTCCACAACGGGCGGTGGAAAAGGTGAAGTCTTCAAAATTAACTGTGCGGCAAGCTGATGAAATAGAACATTTGTACGAACTTGGTAAAGCAGATGGTCGAATTGATACAAAATTCCAAAAAATGCTTCTCATATTTTACTGCGAGACAAAAAACCTGATGAAGGCAGAAAGACTTCGCGCGGTAATATATCAGATATTATGAATATTTAAGTATAGTTTAAGTAGGTTAATGTCATACCTTCTCGTATTGTTTCAACACTGCTGAAAACACAGAAAGAATAAGGACTTCATTTTTTAATTTCGTGCAGGAAATGATTGAACAAGGTTTCGAATTCAAGCCATTTTTACTCATGCACGTATTGCAAATGTACTGCGTGTTAAATAAAGTGGAAAGTGCTAGGGAGGTATTCATGATGTTAACGGGAAACGATGCTGAGTTTAGAATTCGAACCACTCTCCTTTTATTTTACCTGAACTTACTTGCATCGTCCGGTGGCAATTTCGAAGGTATAAGATAATTCCAGAAAATAAGGTAGAGTAGTAAACCAGTGGGTGTAATAATTCTCGTAATATAATGTAATGTTTTTGCTGGGGAAAAATTAGAAGTTCTGAAAGTAATTAGCGCGACCCCGAAAGGAAAAGATACGGATATAAATAAGTCGACATCACACTTGGTAGCGAGACTCCTACGGAATTACGCAAAGGACGGCAAAGTAGAAGAAGTAAAGCAACTCTTTGGGAAGCTGATTGAGCATGAATGGATTAAACCAAACGACAGGATTGTGCTTCATCAAGTCGTCAGAGCGTATTTATCAAGGTAGAAAAGTTGCTGTGTATTTAACAAATTTATAATCTTCCTAGTGTGTTTGCCACTTTTGTAGAGGATAATGACTGCACTACCTTGGATAAGATTGTTGATATCCGCTTGCATATTTTCAGAAACGATTTAGGAGGAGCCGTTACGGAATTTAGCAATAGTGTCAAACAATTTCGATACCCAGCCGCTCGGCAAGAATTATACTGTGCATGCATTCATGCAGAGGATTCTGAGAATCTACAGAGTGCCCACGAATTGAATGCTGCTTTGTATGGAGAATCGAGTGCATTACATGATTTAGCAGTTGCTTTTCTGGAATGTGGAAAAATTTCTCAGGCTAAAAAAATCCTTTGTGTAAGTTCATTTAGCAAGCGTGGCAAGTTGTACTTTGCTTACCCATCCGCGTAGAATAAAGAATACACTGACAATGTTTGCAGACTCCTGGGCTTCGTGCTATTAATGACAAGCTAGACGCCATCTCTGACAAGTACATCATGTCAGATCGAACAGAAGATATGGAAAATCTAGTTCAAATCACAAAGACCATGTATAAAGTGAACCGTTGTAATTTGTATCATTCTCTTCTAAAGATGTATAGTAAGTACCTAGTGTTCCGTTAATTCATTTGGTTTAATAATTTTACTGTGGCGGAAGTAGGTAGTCTTTTATTTTTCAGTTTAAGTATTTAAAATCATTTAAAGTAATTATTACCTATAATTTTGTTGGATCTAGTTAAACAAAATAACGTGGACAAAGCTTCGAATGTGTGGACATCTTTGCAAGAAGAAGACATTCAAGCCTCGGTGGAACTTATGACAGACTTAGCCTCATTTTTCCGACAAAATAATATTGAGGTTCCTTTTGTACTTCCGGAACCCGAAAGTAGTATTTCGGAATATTTGGTGGAAACTAAATCCAGTCGATTTGCCGGGCAATCTAATCGTGTTCACCCAGCTCGCAGGAAAACGTTTGAAAACATAGTTTTTTAATATTTGCTTATTATAAAATGTTTACAATTTACTAACGCGAAATTGTAACACAGGATTCAAGATGAAACACAAGAAAAAACGATGAAAAATGTATCCGGAGAAAGAACTAGTCAATTTTCAGAGAATGTGAAGGTTTTATATAAAAGCAACGTTTCTGAAAAAAAGTATGAATACAATATTTTTCCGTTGTAATTAGAAAGTATGTACTTATTAATTCTGAGGGTTGTGTGTTGATTTCCTCCTGCATTCATTTACGTATCTGATCTCCACTGAATTGATTTGATAGGAATACAAACATATCTCGGGAAGCGAGTAAAGCCGGAAAGAGTAAACTAAACACTTTAGTAGATAATCAAGAGTGGGATCAAGCATTAGCTGTAATTAAAGAGATGGCCTTGCAAGGTTTCTACCCTCCGGAGGAAGTCCTGCTCCAAATGATTCATTATTTGACCCAGACAGGAAATGAAAACCATCTATTAGAACTCCAAAAAGTTTTAACTCCAGTAAGTGAACAATCTCAAAATTCTGCCGCAAGGATTTTCTTTTGTTGTGTATCCTGTTCTATTAATTAATGGCGTGTAAAAACATTATTTTTCAGGAACAAGTTTACAAGCTCAAATTGAAGCCGGCGTTAGCAATGACCCAGATAAAAACGGGAAAGTATGAAGAGTGTTTTGAAAATCATATTCGTGTGCCAATCGAAAAATCAAAAACGAGGTTGTCAGTGGCACCCACTGTTGCATTGGAGCTGTTAAAGATAAAACCAGAATTTGCTTCTCGTTGTAAGCCAGTAATCAAATAAGTTACATCTGTGGAAAATTTTTAAAGAAATTATGCCTAACATAATTGTTCAATTAACTTTTTTAATATTGTAGTGGAAGGACTCCCTCAGAAAAACAAAAAAATTGGATCAGACTTAAGTGTAATTTTGTGGGCACATTTCTTCAGCCAAAAGGATTTCGAAAAAGCTAGGAATCTTCTAAAAAACAAAGTAGGCACAAAATGCATGCTATTGTTTACAGCAATCATTTGCTATTGTAGATGCAGCAAACATATTTGGGATTGACTGTAGAATAAATGCCAACAATCACTCTTGTTTTGGACAGATTAACCCGAAGAGTGTACTACTTATACGAGACATTGTTTCAACGACTGTTGCAACTGCTGATTTGGACTCTGCTACTGAATTATGGTATCAAGTTCGAGATAGCTGTGTTGCATCAAGGAGTAAAGCTGAAGCAGCCGGTTGTTTAATAGACATATTAAGTAAGTTAACGGATACGATACGGAGCACTAAATCACTATTTCAAAAATATTGGAGACGACTAAAGTTTTTTTACGATTTAGGATCGCGAGGACTGGTGACAGCTGCTCTGGAGGTATTCGAAAACGCTTTAAAAACAATAAATCTGACTGAGTTCCCAACAAGTGTTGTTGTAAAATTAAAGTCTGCCGCAGTAAGCGGAAATGTACCATTTCCGTACGGCGTCCCTCACTCAGTAAGTTAAATATGTATATAGATACGGTCTTGAGATAGCGCTTTGAGGTGTATTTGAGTGTAGAATTTAACTATCACAGGTAAAACGTTGCGAATATATTTGCAGATACACCCCCAACAAGATGTGGACTCCAGCAGTAGTGAAATTCAGGACGCAGACGTCCAGAAATAGCAAATAATAACGAAAGTATATATATGAGCATATATATTTAATTTAGTAACGTGGGGTAATCGTTTCAATAATACTACCATGTAAGGATGCGAATTCACTTTCCTCAACAACCATTTTTACCATTACATGGACATGGACGAAGGGGTAGTTTACTTTACACCAGGTAGTCATAAAATACTAGTGTTACTTAGTGCTAGTTTTACACAGTAATGTGTAATCAAAAGTTTTTCACATTTTATTTAGCACAAACGAAAAATGAATGCAAGCCTCGATAATAAACGATAAGAAGGAGAAACATGAGCAAATAGTTTTTTGCGCTAATAATAATTCATGATATATACCAATTAATTAGCATTGCTTTCGTTCCCCAAAACTGCTTGGTGTTGACAATTATTGCGTATGTGCAAACATCGTTTTAAATACTACTTCGCTCCAATAACTTTCGGAACAAAGTTTCAGTTCACTTAATCGCGAGTAAGGTTAGGTAATCAAAACCCTTACATATGCACATAATTGTAATACAATTGCTATTTAGAAAGTTTGAACCATTTTGGAACAACTCCACTGTTTCCACCATGACGAGCTCCTGCACTAGAAGGGCCAACTGAAGGACCCTGTTGCGGTTCAGGAGTAGGTTTTGGGGGAGGAAGAGACTGTTTTGTGGGTTGTGATTCACGGGACCTATCGGTTGTTGCAGTGATGACAGTACTGGTGGATCTTTTGACCATGCTTGAATTAGAAGATTTGCCAGAATTTTTAAAAACTTCCTCAGGATCGGATGCACGTTCATACAAAGATTCACTTAGATAAGCTTCTTGCTGTGTTTCGCTACCAAAATAAACTATAGCAAGTCCGTGCAATTGCTCTTCTATAAGGGTCTTGTCTTGGTCCAAAATTCTTTTAGGTGGCGCAACAACTGTTTGGGTGTTACAAATACAAACATTACTCTGCAAAAAGCATTCAGTGACATTAAGATGTAGGTACAAATACGGAAAAAAGTATTTTTTTGAACTTACACAAATAAAAAGGTAAATCTGGATGGCAGAGGTACCTCCTGGCAAATAAATAAATAGCTGATATGGTATCCGAAGTTGAAAATACACCTTGGAGAACAAAACGATCTGGAAATCTTATGCGCACAACAGTTACAGGATGTTCACTCAAGATTCGTTCTTCAAATTCTTGTTTGCTCGTACTCCGTAAGGTAGACGTTAACAAAGGTGCTTCTTCCAGCTCGGTCCTTTAGACGGAAGTAGCATTTAAAATACGGATTCGCTTCTCTAATAACTGTATAACTTAATACCGTTTGATAAAATTACCTTTTGGCTCTCAAGTCTTTGTAAATAGACTCCACATCCTTAAAGGTAATGTCAAAAAAATCATCAGGTACAGATACTTGCTTTGGCGCAGAAACATCATCTCCATGATAAAGAACCGCCTCATTTTCTCCCAACTATAAATGCAAGCAAACAATAGTTTAGTTAATATAATATGCTTTACAAACAAGCGCAAACAATTGTACATATTGTTAAATATGTATAATTATGCAAAACTACAGTATTATCGCCATGCATGTATGTAGTTCATAGCTGGTCCAGAGAATTCACTACTTGCAATTAGTAAGACCAAGCAATGTGATACACACAAAAAATGTGTGCAGTACTAAAAGTAAACTCTCTTACTATTTCGTAGCGACCTATCTCGGCAAATTTAAGAGAGACTCGATTTTGTTCCATAATATCTTCTTGGTCAACATCCATTTTCACTTCGTTAGATTCGCCTGAGACTGTTATTATCTGCTCTTTTGTCTCCGATTTAGATACATCACTTGGAGGAGTAGAAGAAACGTATTTCGTAGTTTCAATTAAACTGCCGGCTTTAGCCGCGTCCATCTTGGGGACTTCTTGATCGTCTTGCTTAATGATTAACTCTGCTTTAACTACATTCGAATTTTCAGCAGTACTGGAGGATGACCGTTCATTTGGTTGTTGGCTGGATACTACAGCCACTTGAGAAACAACTGAGGCGGTATTTCCCACATAAGCTTTTGACGAGCTCACAGCAGCTTGCTGGCCGATTTCATCGGGACTTCTAAAATTCAACCTAACAATTCCACTACCTCTTGTCAAACCAATAGAGCGCAAACTTGTTTTCTCCAACTCTTCCCTTCCCACGATGGTCTGTCGTAAATAATTACAAACAGGAATCGCATTGGAGCCATCTGCCAGGGAATTTGTCAAAACAGCTTCTCCCTGAGCCTCCCAGTGCTGAAGAACCGCCCATAAAGCCTCTGAAAAATAAAGCAAAATGCTGAAAATACGAATTGGAATTACGTTTTGCTTTGTCTACAAATGTGTACAAATAGCTGTTCCAAATCCATGAACGTCAGAATGTACTTTTAGCTTGTCTCACCTTCAACATTAAATTTATTCGCCAATCTCTTTCCATTTTCCAACTGAAGAGCTACGTTAACGGTTGTCGCCTGCTCAATACTGGCACTAGCAACCAGATCTAACACTCCATGAATTGGCAATCCCGACTTTCGAATCGTGAGGGAACGCTCCAATTTTTTCCCTTCGAATCTGTCATGTTATCCAGTTTCAGAATGTATTATTTGTTTTTCCATACTCCATTAAAAACGGAAGAAGCTAAATGATATTTATCTTATCGTAGAATACGGATTAACGTATATAGTAAACGTAAACATTTTCAAAACTTACATAATTTCATGGTCTTTCGGATTGAATTCCTGCAAATTGCAAACCTCGACCAGTATCTAAAAGAAACCACTCATATTAATTGCCGTGATACAACATATCCTCATTATTTGAAAAAGTAATCAAACCAAACAGTCATTTACCATAATGTCTGTCTCTGGAAATCAGTGCTTATACTGATTTGTACGCTGTGAGAATTTCGACAATAAAGCAATTATATACACATACATACCTCCTGTATCGTTGTGTTCAAATTAGTCTGTAAGATATGTGATCGTCTTTTTCCCGGGACTTGCTTCCCAATCACCGGGTAAAATATTTCGTACTCGTACGGTCCCAAAAGTCTTGTTGATCGAGAAGACAACATGGTGTATGATTCAATCAAACATAAATTAATGTATCACTTAATCAACGGTCAATGTCACCACCAAAATTATAAACAGTAGTAAATAAGTAAATTGTGTACATATATCGGTACACTGTATACACCGAATCGTAACACTGAAACGACTGAACACAATAAAGCACAGCAGTTTAGTAAAGAACAATAAATAATGATGACATGCAAATCAGTAGCAAAGATTTCCTTTAAATAAATGAGCAATTTTCTTTTGCCTAAAAAAAAACTAGAAAAAGTCACACGCTCACACGTATATACAAAAATATGAGCGAGAACGATTTCATTTTTTTTAAGGTTTAAATGGCGCGTTTCCCGACGCAGGATTTGGTTTGCTGATGAATTGGGTTTTTGAAAAATTGGGCAAAAAATTGAAGTTCATTGGGATGGAACTATGAAATTATTTTCATACAATTATGTGAAAGGTCAATCAATTGCAGTTGTTACTCAGATTGGGGTCATCGTTATTCATATATTAATGTCTTCCATTGTTTACTTTGTTTTGCAGATTCAATCCACCTTTAATATAAAATTATAAAATGGGAAGGGTTGGTTAAAAAAAAAACAGAAGCAAATCGCCGACTTGGCGGGAATTCTTTGGACATGTGAATAATTTTCAAAAAAAAATTCACCATTTTAGGCTTCGGCATGCTATACAGCTATACTATACGACTACCGACTACCACGGCTGACGGCAATCGTCAATGTAAATTTTAATTGCGGTATCGGAAGAAATTTTACGGGAGCATTTACTATAATTTAAGTTTTTCATTTGGGGATGGAAGAAAATTGAAAAGGAGTAATTTTTGGGAATTATGCACTACTTTACCACACATGCAAAACCCGGGGAAAGTAACGTTTAATGCTCAAACGGAATAATATTATTGGTAAAAATGAAACTACGATTGTGAGATTGTGACCGATTGAGAAAATTATATTTAGGCATACGTATACAAAAGTGAATATTCGAAATTGTGAAAATTAGTTGAGTTTAACTTTTGCCGAAGGTATGTTTCTTCGTTTCTTGTTTAACATGGGATTAACTGTGCACATTTTTGCAAGCAAGTTTATTTTTAAGTGAGCTTCCAATATAATTTCGGTATACAGTTTAATAACTTGTACTATAGCATTGAGCATTTATTATTTATACTTTATACGCAAAGGATTTATTCGTAATTTTATACTTTCAGAATTTCCCAATATACATATACTATCTAGACCGTGGATTTGAAGATGTTGCGATCAGTAAATATCTTCAGAAGGACGTGCAAATCCGCTTGGATCGTACCTTCTTGCCGATCTCATCATTTCAAGCGTATTTATTTGCCCAACACCGTTCATGCTGCGTCCTCAGTTACATCCAATTCCTTCCATACACAAGTGACTTTGTAAGTACATAAATGTTGGCATTTCCCCCAAGGGTAAATTCTCATTTAGGAATCTTTGACTTATACTGGCAATTGCGCCAGTTTTCTGCGATTGTTGTAACATTAGGAATTGCATGGCAGGCACTGCTAAACATTCGCTTAGTTTTACACAAAATAGTAATAGAGCATGGGATTGGTGAGTGGAGATGGAGATGTCTGTAAATAATAATTTGAATTTGAAATCTGACAGGAATAGACGAATGAACTATGAGCCTGATCTGAGTCAAACTTTGTTGTCGCTTGATGAAGAGGCGCGCAAAACTGGGAGAATTAGCGGAAAGGAAGTCGAAGAGATTTTACAAAGCATTGGGGAAATGAGTATTACTTATTAACATATATCAGCAGCAATTTGTCTTTCCTAATATTTCTCCGTGATTAAGTGCTTCTTGTATAATTTCAATGTTGTTCATCACAGGAAAAGCCTCAAGCTCGGAGTATTTAATGATAATTAGATGGTGCGGGGCGTTGATTCCCGCTGAGACACCAGAAAATAGAACGAAGCTTGCGCATAACGTTTGGAAAAATATGGAAAGCTTAAGTGAGTTTGAGTTTCACCAAAATCATATATTTTACGATTTTTGTACACGTTATGAATGCATGTATGTATGTATTATACAACACGTTTGCTTAAATTCTTTTGATTGCTCTTCAGATGTACCAGTTGATATAAGTCACTACAACGCACTTCTACTAGTGTATCTTGAAAATGCGCATAAGTTCGACCCAACAGACTTCTTGCAATCACTGGGGACAAAAGGTATTGAGCCTAACAGAGTTACGTTCCAAAGGTTGATAGCGTATTATTGCCAGGAGGGGAATATTGAAGGAGCTACCACAATCCTGCAGCACATGAAAGAAAAAGAAATGGCAGTGAATCAATATGTTTTCAACTCGTTTATTATTGGGCACGGCGAATTACAGTAAGTGTTCATGTATTATTATTGCGTGTAGTGTATTGGTAATTGGTAAGTACATATTTGTCCTTTTAAGCGTACCAGAACCGGGCTTACATATTTGATTCCAGTTATGTACATGTTTTAATAATGGATAATGTTGTACAATTCTACAGAGATATGGCAAGTGCTGAAGGAATGGTTAATGTAATGAAATCAGCTGGTCTTGAACCAAATGAGGGTACTTACATATCACTCATAACTGGCTATGCCAAGATCGGAGATGCAGAAAATATTCATCGCATTTGCAAAGTATTACTTTAAAAAAGTCTCCATTATCATTTTACTTAACTTTTTTCGAATATTGATACATGTATGTTGGTTATAAATTAATGTGTACTAGGAATGTCAAGAGAAAGAAGTATTTTTAGTTGATCGAGATTTCTTACAAGTGATTTACACTCTTGCGGTGAAAGGGCACGAGGAATTAGTTGATCAAGTATGATTTTTTTCTAGCAGAATATAGTGATATTGCATTGTTTAAAATTTTGAACAGCCATTTTAAAGTTGATGTGCAACATTCGAATTTTTAGATTGTGCCTTATCTAAGCAAAGCAACGGGGTTTAACAGGGATGCGGTTTGCATCATTTTGCAGTTGGTTAATGCTGGCAAGGAGGATACAGCTTTCAAGTAAGAATTGAGGATATCGTGCTTCGGTTTAGTTTCATTTTAATACAAATGAATTGTTTAACTAGTAAAACCCCAAGGGTTAGTACTGTACTCTTCCTTTTTTGCTAGAATTTTTTTGCTGATGAATTTGCCATCTAATATGGATGAGTCTACAGAGCTCGGAAATTTTTTCATTCGTCAAATAGTTTTCGCTTCTACGGTAAGCTGTAAAAATTTGAAATTTAGCAAGACCTCAGAGAGCTAACAAGGCCTCTACGAGCTCTTGTGCAATTTTGAAATTACTATGCGAAGTCCATTGATATTATTTAAGCAATATTCAATTATGAACTTGTACAACTTGTAGCCCACGCCTAAAATTATTAAGTTTTGTGAAACGCTAAAAGACAAGGGGTTGAACAACCGCGCATTCTTTAATGCTTGTCAATTTGCGCTGGAGCTCAGAAAATTCGACCTGGTTTCGGATTTACTTGAAGCTTTGAAAAGCACCGGCGTTCCTGTTCGGCAACATTATTTCTGGCCTCATTTTACGAGTAAATCAACGGAGAAGGGTAAATGACATACTTTATCGTATTTTATAATAATAAACCAATACAATTTAATTTAACTTAAAGAATAGGAATCATTTTTATTTTCATATTTCATTGCATCTAAAGCAAGTGTGTAATCCTCTGCCGTTTCAGATGTTTATGACGGACTAAGAAACATGACTCACCTACGGATAAGGCCATCCCGAGAAAGTTTAAAAGGACATGTTATTCCTGCTATACTCGATGCAAATAGTGACAAACGATCTGTGGAAAGAACTTTACAAAACTTAAGTGACTACACAAAAATCAACCTTTTCGTGCTTGCTTCATATGCTCTTGAATACTTTTTGGAAGAGCGGGACATCAAACGAGCTGTGAAACTCGGTACATAAAGTAACAATATTACTGCTTAATGATAATTCGGAGATGGTTAAAACGAAGTTACTCGATTTAATTCAATCTTCATTTTTTTAGCTTCCGAGTTACACATTGGATTGAATACGGAGCTCCGAAAGAGTCTGGTGGAAGCGTACCTAGCTACGAATGAACCAAGTTGTTTGGCCAAAATCATTGACTGTTCTAGGTTTGCTATGTTGTTTTTTAACGTTGTTTTTTATGCTGTTTTCTTGGTAGCCCTTTGCCTACTGTCCTCCACCGTTATTTGGTTTACTGTTTCCCGAGAGTTAGTTTGTTCTTTCAGGTTTTATGATATAGAAGAACGACGGCGGGTAGCTGGTGCTACACTAGAGGATGTAATGAGATTGTGTCGTAAAGGGGATATTCAAAAGCACGTGACAGCACTGATTCCGGTAAATGCTATGATTTCAACTTGGTATTATATTGATACAGTATATGTAGGCGCATTAAAACTAAAAGTCAAGTCGTATTATTTTCAATATATTTTTTTCGTTTAGCAATACGTGAATCACAAACTTCCAATAAGTAACTCTGTTGCCGAGCTGGTAAGATTTAATTTAGGGGATCAACTTGATCCAGAGTTGGATCGTCGAATCAGATCCTTAGTACTCGTTTCAACTGGCAGTGTTGGTAGTAAATTTGCAAGCCGAAGGGAAGAGTTTCGTGAATCAAATTTACCGGATTTAGAACGTCGTTACGAGGAAAACAAGCAGAAAGGCGTCTTCAGCAGTAGTGTACATAAGGCGCTCTTATTAACATACTGCCGGGAGAATATGCAAGAAAAAGCGGAGAAACTGTATCAGGTATACTAATTTTTAAGTTCGACAATAGTCACTCCTTTGATGTCCATCTTACTCAAAAGGTAAGAAAAATAAACTTTACCGAAGTTTGTTAGAGTTTCAATGTATGGATTCTGTACAGGAAATCAGTGCAGGCTTCCCGGAATTCACTTCAATGGCGCGTTTGATAATGTTAAATTATTACGTCGATAGTGATGATGTTTCTAATGCAAAAGAGTTTTTCTCGACCGTTATTGCCGACTCGAGTGTAAAATTGTATGACGGAACCTTAGTACGCTACTTGAGTTCAGTAGCTAGATCGGGCTCTGGTGTGGAAGGCAAGTTTTTCGTACGTTTTTTTGATTAGCTACGTATTTTATGTATACTTCGAATCCAGGGGCAGCAAGGAATGAATTATATCTGTATAATCAGTATCTCAGTGTGCACTGTTTGCCTTTAAATTACAGAGATTCTTCAAATTTTGAATTCTGTGGAGAAGGATAGAATTGAAAAAAGTGCCGGAACATTCATCACTGCACCTGTGCAGTCGCTTTTGAATACTTTCGTAGAAAGAGGACAGATGGAAGAAATAAAGCAGCTCGCTGAAAAGCTACGGTCATTGGAACTCATCGCTACAGATGACCATGCAATTCCTCGAATAATAGTTAGAGCTTACATTTTCAGGTAATATTAATGTTTTTCGCTCATCATGCCATGTGAAGCTGCAACTGGATTCTTAAAAAAGTTTATTTCTTCTGTGTCCGATTTTCGTAGCAACGACTTGGATGGAGCTATCTCCTATTTTACTGACTGCATCGAAAAGTCTCGCTTCGCTCCATTGAAGCATGAAATGTTTTGTGCGATGATTAAGGCGGAAGACGCTGATAGGTTGAGAACTGTTTTGAATTTGATGTCCAAATTGAACGGAGAGGCAAGTGCTCTTCACGATTTGGCTATTGCTTTCTTAGAATGCGGCAAGCCGCGGCAGGCCAAGAAGCTTTTGGAGGTAATTAATGTTTTGTTCGTGTTTTCAGAAAAAATAGCTCAACGGTTATTGTATTTCTACTGAATGTATGTTTGATTAGTACATACCTACTAATGTTGTTGATTTAACAGACACCAGGACTCCGTATTAATAATAATAAATTGGGACTTCAATGCCAACGATATCTCAAATCCAATAGAGTTGACGTTTTGGAGAATATGGTGGACATGATGAAGGATCTTGTGGGCGCAGATCGCATTGCCTGTTATCGCTACTTGTTGCAGGGATACAGTATGTGCATAAATTGATTGATCTTTTGGCTTTTACTTTCCTATGTAGATGTGGTATTGATTTAACGAATTGTGTTAATTATAATTGCATTTACTGTAATCACAGTCCAGCAGCAAAACCCTGAGAAAGCATTGAATCTGTGGACAGCGCTCCAAGAGCAGGACCTTAGACCAACCCCGGAATTTTTGCTGGAGCTCGCGGGTTTTTTACGGGAGAATAAAATGGATGTTCCATTTGTTATTCCAGCAATTACCTCACCGCCTGTATCTTTCTCACAAGACAAAGGGACATTGGCGACCTCTAATGTTTCCGTTACTGCGTCCTTGAGTGCTTCCTTATTAGTAAGATGGTAGAATTCATTTACTTTATTTAACTTTTTTTAAACGGTTATTGCTAAGATAAAATGTTGATTACTTCATTTGACAAATTGGCAATTTAACTTTAGCAGAAGGAGGCTACCCTTCCTTTAACGCCTAAGCAAGCTCTGCTTCTAATTAATGCTGGAAATTGCGACGTTGCATGGGAAAAATACTTCAGTCACAGTTTTAACGAGGGATCGGACCGTCGGAAAGGCATATCTGCCTATGTGGTGAAGGAATTTCTCATTGCGCGGCCGGATCTTTTGACTAAGAGTGAGTTTATTAATTTCAGATAGGATGATTTGTGCTTATTTTGAGAATGAAACATTTTATAGACATCTGTTCTCTATAGCTTCGTGTGCTCCAAATACATATTTTTCGTAACAGATTTAGCTTCTTTCTGCTTGTTCATGTACTACTAATAATACATCTAATGTTACTGTGAGTGTAATTAATAATGTATTATTGTTTAGTGGAAGAGTTAGCCGAAAAATATTCGAGTGCACAGGGCTTGTGGAAGGGGTTGTGGTGGCATTCCATGCTCCAGAAAGACTTTTCGAAAGCGAAGGATATTTTATTGAATAAGGTAACAGCAAAGAAATAATGAATACATTCACTACAAGCCAGCAGGTTTTGTGTTAACATTGACAAATGAAAATTTTGTGCTTTCCAGATTGATTGTACCAATGTGCTTCTAGGACGTAATCATCGTATTTTTAGTACAATCCCTGCGGATGATCTGGATTTTGTCCGTGAAGCCTGGAATCAAGTACAAGAGAGTAGTTTTCATAATTATGACAAGGCTGACATAGCTGCCCAACTTATGTATACTTTAAGTAAGTTACGTTGGTGCATATTTATGTTAACAGTATTAACTGACACTGGATCCTGGAAATGTTTCCCCACGATGCGTTTCTAGTTGTACTCTCAATTGTGTTTGTTTCTTTGCTTTTACAGAAGCGGCAGGTGACTTAAATGGTGTAGCGAGAACGTTTGAAAGCTCTCTTAAAATTGTAGATATTTCAGATTTTGCACGGGCATTTTTAAAGACTCTACAATCATCCCTTACATCGGCGAACCTGTCCTTCCCCTACGAAATTCCAACCCAAGTAAGAATTCTTTGGAGTGAGTAGTGATGAAAACAGTATCAGCGCAGGCTATGATTTTTCAAAAACGTTTATTCCTTTCTATTTGCAGCCTCGCACCAGAGTCAGCCGGGGACAGTCAAATAGTAACAGCAGCAGTAGTAGTAGTAGCGACAGCGACAGTGACGATGACGTTGCTCGTACTGCATAATTATTATTACAGTGTATTGGTATAATTTCTTTAACGGAAAGCATTGCAAGCAACTAGTTTATATTGTATTCGTTAGTCACATGCAAAAGCCATTTGCTACTGTTGTCTTCTTAAAGTAACTTGTAATACAAAAAACAAATGTAGTCAAATAAAATGATAAAACATTGTTTCTGCTTACATTGTCCATATTTCCATATGTATACGCATTTCTATGTAGGTGTATAATAATACCAGAACTAATTCGGCGGCTGTAGTCACAACTGTCCTGGTCAAACCCTAGGCGCATTACGTGGCATCTTTACAGTTCAGCGTTTATAGTCATGCTAAAAATGATTAGAAAAACACAAACTACTACCTACATGCAAAATCTAATACTTATTGTATTTCCTTCTTATTCCATTTGTATTACAAAGAGAGCATTTTATCTTTGCTTGAGGTCTTTGCTTGAGTGTCTTGCATCATGCAGAAATTCCAATGGGGAAAATCCCGATGTGTGACTTTATAGTTGCAAATAAGACACCATTATGTAATTGTGTACAACACTGAGTTTACAGATCATCTTTCCAAAAAAACCTTGTGCTTCAAAAGGTAATTGCCGACAAATCCCAAAAAGTTATACGTGCATCGTTGCATTTCTGCGCAAAAAAATCAGAAGAGGGAAAATTACGTGTCTAATACACGATATAAAATATGAATAAAAGTGGAGAGAAAGATCTCACACACAATCATTTCTCTTCCCTGAGAACTAGGCTTGTACACCCGCGAACGGGCAATGTGCGAATCAAAGGAGAAAAAATTTAATTAGGCACACTGTTCCCACAGGTAAATAAAAATAATAAGGATAGAAAAAAATTAGAGAAACGCCTCGCAGGCACGTCACAACTCATAATGTCTGGGCTAAGAGCAGTACCTATATATGTTTAATTGTTAGACAATAACATTGTTTGAAATATGTTTTTTCATAATGATTTTTAAAGTTTAAAGTTTCTCATAATACCAAAGCTGAATTCATTCACGTTTCTCCCTCACTGTCTAGCTCTTTCCCTTCATAGAAGAGTTCTCTGTTAAGGACTTGTAACAAGTTTTTTGATTCTGTGCTCGGCCACACCATAACCAGCTTGGTCATTTTCTGATTGTGCGTGTTTTCCACAAGTGCAAATTGTAAAAGGAGGAAAAAGTGCAGATTCCTCTGTACAATGTAAATATTTTGTGAAAGCCCACCAAACCACTACGTTTTGCAAGTGTTTGGCAACAATCAGTGCTAAAAGAGAGTGTGATTCATGTAACAATTAGTAGAGTGGTTGTCTTTTTTCTTCTTCAATTTAATCTCATCATCCACAACAGCTGTACATTGCACTTTCCTCTCTTGTTTCTTTTTTTTTTTAAATAAAAAGACTTACTTAACTTTGAACATAAAAATCTATTTCTAGGAAAAATAAGGCACATGTATACTGGTATTTCTTCTGTACCGGAATTATTTATTGGTGTTACGCAAACTGAGTATCGTAGATTGTAGTCAAATTTACTACCGTAGTAAAATCTTTGACAAAAAAATCAACATCGACCTCTGTGGTTAAGGAGGGAAAAAATTACACGGGCCGCTGTTTTTATTTTATTTTTTGCTGGGGTAAAAGCCGGACAGTATTAAAAACTAGTTTAAAGCCTTCAGTTACGTAATCCTACCACAAAAGACGTCAGAGAAGACATTGGGTTTTATGAGAAGCTTCAGTTAGTATCAATATATGTATACGTGAGTGGTATTAAATCCGCGAAAAAAAAAACCCTTGATTTCTGTAAGGTCCCTCGCTCCCGACGATCTTCTGGTATTCTTCCCGCACAGCTCGAGTTCCCAGCAAATTGCTGGCGATTGGGTGTTAAATTTTGGTGGAATATTTGCAGGGGAAAGTGGAAAGAACATTAATTATGGGGAAAATTCAAATTTCTTATACTTTTCTGGGACTTCTGGTCCTGTTTACCAGCAGTGTAATTGGACAGCGCCAGGAGCAGGAATTTGCCCTAGGAAAATTTTTAGGTAGTAGTAGGAAAATTGATTCCAGTTCTTCGAATGCCAATACGGCCAATAAGGCAACGGGTTCCGGCGGGCAGTCCTTGGCAACGTTGGCCAGTGCCCAGGAATTGTTGAAGTCCGCACCATTCAATCAAACGGAAATAGTAAGTTTTGGCTTTTGACCTGACAAATTTTTCTCGCATTTTTTTGTGATCATCTCCAACACGCGTTAGTTCACAAAATGATCATCTCCATTTTTACTTCATGCACGAAGTGATTATTTCCAATGGTATAGCATAGCCCCTGATCACTTGGTGAATCAATGCGCGTTGGCGATGATCACATTTGATTCTTCAAAGACGATATTTAAAAATTACAAAGGGATTACAAAAGGACCATATTTTGCTTTTTTACTCAAGATACTTCAAAATGAAAAACCTTGAAGTTATTAAAGCTTGTCAATAAAAAATACAATATTTCACTGGATTTCCTCGAAGGAATAATATTAGTACCATATTTTTCCCTATGAATTTTGTCGTTGGACATGGCTTTTTTCCTTGCCCCTCTTTACTGATTAATTATCATTTATAATCCAGAAAAAATTCATGTCAGAAAATTAATTGTTCAAGTACCTATGAGAAGCATTGTTTGAATTTAATTTTCGATGTATTTTTCCTCAACCAGAAAGGATACAATGATCTGACAACGGATCTCGAAAGTTGGGAGGGACCCCTGGCGCTCCAAAAAGCTTTCCCCTACTACTTATCTGGATATGATGATGAAGACAGGCCAAGTAAGAACAATTACTGATTTCTATCAATCTTCGATGAACGTCATTTAATGTTTTTTTTTCATTTTGTTTTAGTTTGGATAAGCGAGATCGGCAAATATAATCTTCGGAAAATCGTGGAAGAGGGCGGGGAAAATTTTGCCGCGCTGGATAAATACGCCACGCAAGTTGCATTCAGAATTCTGCAAAGGTAAATCACACCAATTCTGAAAGCTTTTAAACATTTAATTCGCTTTGTAAACCGAACAAATACATTTTTATGGGCATTTTATCTAAACTCGCCTTACAACAAGGGAATTATCCTGAAGGTAATGAGACCAGCTCATTTTGACATTTTGCCTTGAATGCCAAAGAGTGCATAAGACTTACCTAGTTTGTTTCTTTTTGAATGGGAAAATATAGCGATTAGTTTTATGTGAATGGTGATTTGGACCTTTTACAAAAGAAGAAATCGGTCTATTGTAAATAATAAGTTTAATCCTGTAATTGTCACGTTTTTCACAATGACTAATTCGAGTTTGCAGAAAAATTAGCAATTTTTAATTAGATAATATACTATATAATATGATTCATTATTTCGTGCCTTTTATGGACATTATACAAGGAGCCTATTTATTTCCCTTGTGGTTAATATAAATATTTTTATTAATATAAATATCTACGCCAAACAATGTCTATTCACCTGAGGTGCATACCACATGCGGAATCGCTGGGAATTAAAAATTTCACAAATCAGAGAAACCCCAATAACAATAGTAAATCATCAAAATAGTATAATGTATTTTGATTTAGATTTTTAAAAATTCCCACGTGCACACCCCAACATTCTCACCAGTAGACAGTTCTACTGTGAGAGATTTCCCATCCTTACAAAAATAAAAATTCACATACAAGCATTTTTTCCTATTATTATTAATTATAATGCACGATGAAAAGCTAAGAAATGTGCTCCAAACATAGTTTCTATTATTATTTTAATCTCTATTTTTTAATAGCATTAAAGCCAGAAGTACCCCAGATCGACCGATAAATGAAGCCATGTTTATTGCCGATATGGACGGCCTCGAAATTTTCCAGTTTGCGTCCATCCCCAGTAAGCTCTCCAAAATTTTTATTAATTATGTGCCATTTCCTTCTTGCTTGTGGCTTTCTTTTTCCTGGATATTCCAGTTGTTTTTTAATATAATTCCAGAATTATCCAGACGGAAGCGAAAATATAATAATTATCAAGATATTAATTACAATTCCTAATCTAATATTCATTCCCTCTATTCGTTCACAGCCGTAGCCTACGCCATTAAACTAGCTCGAGTGTACCGAGATTTAATTATCAACCACATTGGAGCCAGCATTGTCATTAATGGTAAGTGATATTCTGTAATTTTTTGGATATAAAAAAAACAGGGGAAAAACGCCGAAAATGGTGTGGGAGTTAAACATTTTGAACTTGAAGCTTTAACAATATCCATCTGAAATGCCAACAAATACAATTATTTAATCCAACAAATAATTATTTAATCCAATTAATCCAACAAATAATTATTTAATCCAATTAATCCAACAAATAATTA
>JAQGBT010001510.1:0-31338 GCA_034698585.1 Disparrhopalites patrizii | reverse complement strand
TTTCTCTCTTTCTCTCTCTTTCTCTCTCTTTCTCTCTCTTTCTCCCTCTTTCTATCTCTTTCTCTCTCTCTTTCTTTCCTCGCTCTCTCTCTCTCTCGCTGGCTGTCTCTTTCCATGGGACAAAATTTATCGTCCTGATGTGCGCATAACATGTGTAGGTATACAAAAGTATCGATGGAAGCTAAGACTGGTGTACTTCGTCCTCAATTCCTCCATTCCCTTCCTAACTACGCCTAGTAGAGCTCACGCTTATGCCCATACTTCCTATTGGAGTCACTGAATTTGGACAAGAGTCAAAATCGAGGGGAGGAGCCAGGAGGTATCTGTATTTATGGATGCCAGAGGATGGATTTCCAGCAGCGTTCGTCGTCTGCCCTTACCCTTGCTTTCCCCCCACACAAGTCTGATGTGGGCATGGGGAATGGTGGGGGGATTTTGGATGTGTGGAGGTACATACACAGACGTATTGCATGGTAATAACGGAACCACACCTATAGTACTTCATGAGAAACGTGACGGAAATATATTTGGACGCTTTCATTCTCGACGCCATGGAGTCTTCCCATCTTTCCTGGAGGTTCTGTACTGATTCGTATGCGGACTTTGCTCAAATGAATGTATTTTGCCCTGCGACCAAAAAAACAAGGTCCCAATTACACAGCCGGTAAATATCCGGGCTCATTTCTTTAGGGTCTGGACAACATTGATTTTGATGGGATTTCAAGGAGTTGCCATTTATGTATGTGGCACTAGTAGCATTACTTGGCCAAATATGGTGCTGGGATGGTAACGTAAATATTTACGCGCTGGAAATAGGACGGAGAGGCATCATATTGGGAATGACGCAGTAATGACACATTTTCGTCGGGTATTTATGTAAATTGTAGATAATTGCGGTGTTTTTGTTTCAGCAGAATATTGTTACTATTTTCCATGATTCCATGAAACATGCTTTTTTTGCCTAGAATTGGAAGCTCTGTTTTGGTGTAGGATTGCGCATTAAAACTGTATCAAATTGGGTTTGCTTCCAGTGAATTGACTTTTAAATTGATGGAATTGTACGTCGGCCATTATTATAATAGTCTCTCCGGATACTATTACCCTGATTTTAATTAATTTGAGAGAGCAATTTGATGTGACTGGACAAGGGCTGAAATTACAGGGAGAGAGGTAGACTGATGTGTTTTGTTTGTCTGACTGAATATAATTTTTGGGAGTAATTGTTGGACGTTTTTTTTTTGTTCTGGTATTTCGATTTTACTGTCAGTCAGGAGTCAGGGGGCATTGTAATGGCCATCTGTTTACACACGAAATCGAAACTTCTGAATGGATACTTGCTTTGAGATGGAGGCAGTGATCAAAGGGCAGCCTCTAAACGATGATTTCCTGGTTTTTTTTGGCTTCAGGATATTGAAATATGTTGATTTATAAAAGGTAAAGTTACAAGTGGGACGGCATTCACGGCATTAAAGTTCTTGTGTAGGGAAAGCCTGGGTAAAATCAATGAGAGCGTCTCACCGAAATTGAAAGAGGAATAATGAAGAGCACAATAATCTATAGGATTGGTACATGCTTGGATTTTGTGTGGCTTTAACGTATTGGAATGATTAAGAAGGACATAACTTCGCCACATTTTCCATTGCTCCATCGGAATTGCTTTGCATGATCAGACCCCAAACACGAGTGTAATCAAGTCCTCGACGGGTGTCATTTACCCAGAAATTCTTGACTACACCCAATTGACATTAAGCTCTATTTGTGATTATATCCGAAGCAGTAAGTAAGAGCATGCAAACAAAACGCCCGAGTAAACATTTACCTTTTCTTCTGTCTACAGAGGCTTTTACTCTCTTATAAGACATCACTTTGCACAAACGCCTTGAGGCTTGTAATGTTTGGTGACCTCTGACTGACTGTTCTTACAGATAATGCTTGCGTGGATAATCAGGATGAACGCGCTCGATGATGAAAGTAAACTGTGTGTACAGGGTGGTCAGATATATTTGTCTAAATATATCTGACCTAAATTTAGTTACCTAAATTTGTAGTCATGAAAACCGAAAAAAATACATATCCATCACAATATTTCATTGTGGATCCAGTGGAAAAATGCTTATTTCAAATCCAGGAATAAGTGGTTAAGTTATGGCGGTTTTCCCGCACCAAGTTCAATAATCAGAAGTTTTGAAAAAATCAACAACTTTCATACAGATTTTCTCTGCTCTTGATACATAAGTAAATAGATAAAACTGGGCGTCCTCGGAAGATTATTCTGATGATGAATTTCAACCTACAGCGCTGTAAACTCATTTCAACGCTTGCTTTCCACTCAAGTCCAAGTTCATCAAAGATTCCTTCAAATGTTTTGTAAAGACTTGTGGCGGCCGACAGTTAATTAAGGAATTTTTGCAACATTTTACTGACAAATTAAAAAATTCCCCCGTCCGCATTCCTGCTAAAAACTTTTTTCAGCCCTGACATTGTTTTTGAAAATAAAAGCAAATACAAAATTTTGTTGATGCTTTACATTTTTAAACAGTTAAAAAACATATTTGAGCTTATTATACAAATGCAATCTCGCGAAATAAAAATATTTTAAATATTTTGCAGCAATAATTTTTGATCTCGGCAAATCATGTCACGAAGGTTGAAAAAAGTTGAAGTGTTTTCCCAATTGTCACGGGGGAAATTGTTTAAATTTCTACTGAAACTTTTAATTTGACACCAGGAGGCACTATTAAAATGGTGGAATTTGTTGAAATGTTCGAATTTAGCTGAAATATACAAATGATGGTAGAAAAACCGCCATAATTTGGTCACCCTGTACATGCATTATGTGTAGAAGAACACACATAGCCCGGAACACTGTGCTTGCTAAATCCATGAAAAAAAAATATCTCAAGAGAAAACATAATTTCAGGGACAGCATAGACGGCTGAATACAAATAACTTATCTGTAAATTTGCGATAATTGAACTTCCAAGACTTTTCCTATGAATTCTTGATGTTTGTTTTACAGACTGATTAAAGGGAGAAGCGTTGACAGTTGCGTTTATTTTACTTTTTGCCTTTAAATCCTGGATTATTTCCCGACAATTAACCAAGACATAGCGCCTTACAAGATGGCAGGAGGTGCGTCCATTGCCATCCCTCTAATTCTTGGCTTGTTTTGTTTCCACGTAAGTTTTTTTCCTTCACATTGTTAGTAAATAGATAAATAAGTTTTATAAACAACTGACGTCAATTGGGAAAGAGGCTTTAAAATTGGGTATATTGGATTTAAGCCTAAGTGAAAATGCTTCCTCTATATAAAATATTTTTACTATCTTGTGAAATGGCCTAATGGTATTTAGCCTTTTGTGTACATAATGCATAGTAAAATATTCATTCGTTAAAACAGCAATAAAATTTATATCCGTATTGATACGCAGCTGACCCAGCCAACGTCCTTGAATTGTACGACGGACAAGCGTATTTGTCGAGCAGCTTGCAATGAGTACAATACCCTCCAGTTTTCCGCCACCTTTTGTGACCCCGCAACCGGAAATTGTGTTTGTGATTGCCGAGATGTAAGTATTGATGTCTCAAAGACGTTATCTTGGCTAGTTTCTCTTTGTAAATAATATGACTATGGAAATCTGGACAGACATTGAGCAAGAAATGTACTTTTACGCCTTTCACTCCCTGCTACACGTACTGTGTGAACCGGAATCCAAATCCTGATGCCTATTTATACGTGGGAGGTCTGTGTCCAGTCGTACTCAATCATCGGAATAGATCTTTAACCATTTCCCAGCAATGTGCTTGCAAATGTAGCCTGAGGAATGTCATCTTTTAAAGAGCAATAACGAAGCAAATTTAATACCATTGGCGATGCTCAAGGGGCAAATATGCACATTGGTCAACCCAAAATAATTTGGTGTACTTTACAAACATTTTTTCTAATTATTTGTACTGTTTAGTTACTGAAATAAAAATATCCCTGTAATTTTTAAAGAATTCCAATACGGCAAATAACTCTTCTGCTCAGTTTTATTTTCGTCGTCCAGCTGCAGATTTATGGGTTGGGCCGGAATGGGCACCATCTAGCATAGATATTAGTAACCCTCATCGGTGATAGGGACTTTTTTGGAAAGGGTGAAAGCTTCTCCTTCAAAAATTCTTATCCAGTGACTTTGTTCACTAATTATTTACAATTTGACTCGCACCTGGTGTGGTCACCATGTTTTTATGGTAATAAAAAAATACTTGTTAAATATTTCTTTAAGCTGTAAAATTTTCCATGTGGTCCTTCCTGTGAGAATGTTTTTTTTTCAGGGTAGTCGAATATCCATTTGACTGTGGGATGTGAATAAGTACAAAAGAATTGTTACAGGAATTATATTTTGTTCTAAATATGCAATGCTGCAAATTTATTCAAATCATATAAACTATATAAATACATGACACAATGAGCTCTACAAATGAAACGGAGACTAATAAAACATACTACAAATTAGGTACAAAAAGCGGTGTACAATAAACAAAGTAAAGGAATAAGAATAATTTCTCCTGACCAATGAGTAAATTGTGTGTAAATATAAATTAGCACTGTCCCGTGACTTATAAACTTGCATATACATATAGGTACAGTTTTGTGAGGACACATATAACAATGTGGCCGAGAGTTGGTAAAATTAAAATGTCGGCAAAAATGCGTTTTTTTGTTCTTTTTCTTGGACCATTCATACAATGCTTAACAAAGAACCTGTCTAAAAATCTATTAGTATAGATTTCACGGTTAAAATACTATACCTTTCAAGGATGCATGTGGAACATACATGTACAAATTAAACTTACACTGGATCGTATTTGTATCAAATTTACGTGAGTAATTTCGTTTTTTTTTTCGCGGAAACTATACATACTTAAAATTTGTAGGAAACCTTTTTCACTCGCTTTGAACTTTGTGGGAAGAGACCAAAGCTTTCATTGTCTTTGAAAATGACACTATCCATTCCCTTCCCCACCCTCATCTTCTTTTCCAGGAGCAAGAGAGTCGGTGTTTCCTTGACGAAATGATTGAATTTCTCATCCGGAATTTCATTGTCCACCTCATAATCCGGCTCTGTCGCTGGAGTTGTGGGTGGAGCGGTGGATGTTTCAGGAGTTTCTGCATTGGGCACGTTCGTACTAGGAGTTTTGGCATTCATTTCAGCCAGGAGATCCGTGAGACCCAGAAGATGTGCCACCACGGACAGATCTTCCTCCTCGTTGTCCGCGGACATGGAGCTAAATGAACTGGGGTTTGCTTCCGGATGATTTCCATTGGGGGGATTCATATTGCTCATGATCATGTCCCCATGATTATGAGGGGGATTGACATTAAAGGTCACGGAAGAGGTCGGGACATTGGGGTCCCGGAAAAGGTCCTCATTCCTCTCATTTGGATCAACGGTGAGGAAAAACCAAAGGTCGGTATCCAAAGGCTTCTTCATTTCTTCCAGGGGATGAGAAGGGGAATGTCCGGAGGGAGGTGGAGCCCTTGGAGGGTATTGGTACTCTTCTGGGGGATAGGCAATTGAGGGGACAGCATCGAAGTAGTAGTCCGCCTCATCCAGAGGATGATCCTCCTCCTCTGAGCTTGGGACATGGCTGTCAGATGTCGGCATGGGATCTGGTGGGAGGGGATGTTCCAATAACATTCTTAAGTACGTCATCGCCGTGGCGGATAATTGAGAAAGATCCTCCATGTCCGAATCCCTGGGAATGAGACCCAAATCTCGGAACTTTTGCTGGACACATCCTTCTGGGCAATTGGTCCCCAGCATTCCCATGGGATCCAGACATCCCCCACAATCCGGAACTGACACGGGAAGACCGGCAATTTCCAGGACCAAAAAAGTTGTGGCAACCCAGGACATTGACAAAACTCTGGAGGACTTCATTTTTTCTGTAAAAAAAAGAAGATTCAATTAATACTTTAACCTCTACTAAAAAATTCTTCCCAAAAAATTTGGATGTCTATCTGAACAAGAATTACAAATATGGATTTATGACGAAGAATATTAGTCAACACTGAAAGCACTTACCACTTAAATGGTATCCAGTAGTGTAATAAATACTTTTTCCAAAAAAAAAAAAAAATAGAACAGTAACACAATATCCAACTCTGTTTGTTCACTCTGAATTTGACGAGATCACTGAAGAAACTGAAGGGGGGAAAATTCTCATTCCGCCACACCACTTTCCTTCCTCTGGTTAACGACACTCGTTAAAGGTTGTTGATTTACAGTGGAGTGAGAAGGACACATTGTGTCATTTATACCCAGTATAGTTTAGTCAGATCAAATTATTTTGAATCCTATTTATATAATGTTCACTCACATTCCTTTTCCCTTTTAGCATTCACAAAAGGGGCTTTTATCAGGGAGAGAAAAAAAGGTGTTTTCTTCAGTATATTTTTACTCTGGACTTTCTATAGTGTTACATGGACTGCTGGTTCATATGATTCCCGTACATACTTATATACATTCATAGAAGTGCATTCCAGGAAAGGAAACTGAAGAGAGGTCCAAAGGATCATTATCATTAGCAGTGGGGAAAATATGGGTATACAATGGATTCATCTGAACAGTGTCCTGCCTTTTCAGAGCCATCGCCACTTGTTATATACTAGTAAAGTGGCAGCTGGAAGAAATATCCCTTCAAAAATATGTTTGTCCAAGCACTGATAAAGTTCTGTACAACCAAGGAAATATTTGACCCTGATGATGTTATTTTTAGGGGGAAAGGCAGCTCATTCCTTGACCAGTTGGAGAAAAATCCTGTTTACACCTCTTAATAAGGACAAGCGTTTTTCTTTTTGTTTCACGCGAGGACGGATTCAAAATTCAAAAGGGAAAATTGGAAAACAACAGGATGTACGACATATGCACGAGCGGTTTTTCTCCTCAAAAATAAATATCCTCATTCTGTCAGGAAACTTCCCAATAAAAACAAATTGTTGATCATGAATTTTCACAAGTGTACATACGTTTTCCGCACTTGAAGCTAAATATTTAAAAATGACTCAAAAAATTGGAAACAAAATTTATTAACTCAATTTATGTAAAATCAACGTCAAAAACACTTCTTATTTGCTTCGGTGAACTTCATTAAATGTTCGGAAAGTTTGGTATACAAATATTATTTGGCAAAGTAAATAATGCAAATAGTATTTTGTACAGTATATAAGCGACTGACGAAACGTTTGGTGGATATTTATTGGCTATTCGTTTGAATGTAAGACGGTGCTTCTAAAAGGCAAATTAAGTTTGTTTTGCATTGATGCACATGAACTGGTCTCTCAAAGAGCTTGCAAATTTTGAAAACGAATTTTAGCTTGCACATTTCGTAAATATAGCTAAATGTCTCCAGAATCAATTGTTTTCCTCATATCCATTGCAAGAGTTTTGTTTGCATGGAGCAAATTTGTAAGTTACAGCTTGTCACACAAAGACTTATGTTCAAGTAATAACCACGACTATTTTCTGCAATTGTAACCCGTGCCTAAAACGACTCAAAAATCCATACAGGAGAAATATTTTTGCAAAATTCAATTCTCCAACCAATGAGAATATGTTTAAAAAACCAATCGTTGCTATCCCGGATGAAATTGGGCACACGCGCAGTTTATGGTGGACAACAATCGCTTCAAGCAGTTGTCTAAAAATCTTGCAAGCTTATACCACTAAATGATGGTATACTCATTGATTAGAATACCAACAATTAAACATAGAATAAGACTTGCTTTTCCATGTTCTAAATGAATTTTTAATAAATAATCATCTTTACATATGCTAGGAATATTATTGAAAAATTAGCTCAACAATTATATGGAAAACCCAGAATCTCTGTGATCAGCGCATCTTTAACGCCTTGGTTTGGTTGACTTGGCCATGATTTGGTTGATTTAATTTTCACATTGAAAAATAATAATAAGCAATATATGTTTACGAACATACAAAGTAGCTTAGAGATTAGATCCTACGAACTTGCAACTAGTTAAAAAGCTGCCCCGAATTAAAAGCATGTTACATATAGCAAGTTATGAAGATAAAATTTGGCTGAAATCTAAATGTACGGACAATTCCCTGAACCACACTAAGTCAGTGTACAATGCCCTTACAGTTATTAACAAAACACTTTATCGTTATCTGTGTACACTGTACACTCACCAATGGCAAAAGTACAAATTTTGCCTTGTATGTATACCTGCAATGAGAAAGGTGTCCGCCTAAAAAAGGAGAGGAACGTTTTGCAAGCATATGCTCGTCCTAGGATTGTAAATACGATGAATCACATTCATCGCAACCGTATGGGGATGTTTAGTGAAATACAAACGTGCTTCCTCCGTAGTAAACACGAGTGGAGTTTCACGTTAATGTCTGTGTCTTCATCTTTGTCCTTTTATTAGCTCCCACACATTTGAGGGAGCTCAACCACTAAAAATAATTGAAAAAATATAAATTCATACCTTCTTGAAGGAAATAATCTCACACCATGGCCGGTAAACCTGCATCGGCCCTCAAGGGGAATAACATGTTAAATCAGTACAAAGGGTGTCTTGCCGGTGTCCTTGTAGGGGACTGCCTGGGTTACCCTTATGAAATGGTTGGTGGGAGGAACCCCGTGCCAACCCCCGTGGACAAGATTCACCGGCATTTGACGGAGATTATGCAAGGCAAAAATTTGGGTGAGTGCAATTTCGAATCTCCTGGACAATATTGACGCGCTGGTGCTGACGTCTTGTTCAAATATTAATATTAATTCTAATTCAAAATATTATATTAATAATAGAATAGATTACACGAGAACAAAAATAATTAGCGCAAAAATTTATAATTCAAAACAATTAATAATATAAAACATTTTTGGATGTGAAATATAGATTACAAGCAATACACTGATGATTCGTCCATGACTATGTCCGTGGCCAAATTCTTATTGACGGGTTCTTCGGACTGCACGCATTTGGCCAAACGGTGGGTGATTTAGTTGCGACTTTGATTTTGTAAATTAAAAGCGCATGCGCAGGTTCTACAATAACATCATCCACAGATGAATCTAAGAAAGACTGTTACCAAAATTGGACGAGAAACTTAATGAAATGTATCTGCGGATAAAAATTAATTTCCCCCTCCAGATTTGTCCAGACGTACGATAACGAGACGAAGAAAAGGGGCTACGGTCCAGGCATGCGCAATCTTTTCCCGGTGTTAAAAGCCACAAACTACAAAAATCCGATTGAATCTGCTAAAAGTGTGTTCCCAGAACACGGATCCTTCGGGAATGGGGCGGGAATGAGGGCAGCGCCCATTGCCCTGTACACCATTTCGGATAGTACCCTTAACCGCCTGGTGGATCTGACCCTCAACTGCACTGCTATCACCCATGCCCACCCCAAAGGTTTAGCTGGAGCCATTTTCCAAGTCCTGGCCGTGAGGCAAGGGTTTTTTGCCGGGAAATTGGGGAAAGCAGAACAAAATCCCCTGGACATCTTGTCCAAGTTTGAGAAGGAGTTTCAAATGGTGATGAAATCTTTCGGACACCTTATGAATTTGAAGGAGGGCTACAGTGCCTACGAAGAAAAATTAGTCATCATTCGGCAGCTTCTAGGGGGAGGCAATGGCTCCTGGACGTTTGAGGATGTCCGGGAGAAACTGAAGACGAGTGCGTCTGGCCCGGACTCCATTCCCACGGCCTTCTTCTGTTTCTTGGCCTCCTTCGATGATATCCCGAGTATTAAGGTAGGCTAATCTCCTAGTATTTTTTGATTCTGAATTAGTTGTGCATTCGTTAGTAAAGAATATGTCATTATTGAGCCCGTAATATTTAATTTAATATTTACGTATTTAATATTTTATTTAATGTAGACGTAATTTAATATATCCGTAATATTACTCTTGCTTTTCATTTTACAGACACACCACCAATTTGTCCGGACAATAGCATTGTCGTTTGGTCTGGGTGGTGATACGGACACGATTGGATCGATGGCCGCAGCGGTTTGTGGTGCTTACTTGGGCTATGATTCCATCCCTAACAATTTAATCAAGGTATGCGAAGCGCAAGAGGAAATGTTGGATTTGGCACTTAAAATGTATGAGAAAGCTGTTCGAGATGGTTGAAATTTTCTGTCCGGGTTGAAATACCAACATTTATGTTGCATACCCTTTTTGACAGCTGAATAAAAAAAGAATAATAATAATAACACGTCCTCGCTGTTTCACGGTATCGTTAACATAAAAAAATAATTTTAATATTTTTGCCTATGATAATTCACATGTCGTTAACGTGTCGTGTCGTATGAGCCTTTCGAAGTCACTTGTTAGAATTTATAATTTAACTATTTTATTGCAATAAAAACCATTTGGAAATGTGTTTTCCAACTCACATAAATATGATACTGGAAACAGCTATATGAAATTATTTTGGGATGAAGAATTAGACATAAATTTAATAAAAAATCTCATTCTTGGACGTGTCGCGGGAAAATTGTCATAATTTTAGTGCAAATTTAATGCGACATTTTTTGCTAGATCCGCAGTGAAATTCCGTGAAGAATTCGTATATGTTACAAAATGTCAGCATGGCTGCCGAAACAAAATATCATAGTCCCTGAAAGCGGAATAAAAAAAATCAATTTGGTTAAAAATTAAGATCCTTTAAAATTTTAAAACCGACATAGCGCCAATCTTGGTCTGACCGGGATAAAAAGATATTCCTAGATTGATACTACAAAAACAAATAACACATTTAAAATTTTTGTGATTAAACAGGAATTCATAACTAATTGTAAATCCGAAGCACTGAAAAATGTCTCAATAATGCTAATCATTGTTTTTATTCTGGAGAATTAACGCGCTGTTTATTCTGGAGAATTGCACGCTGAGGGCCGAACTGGTACATAATTTTGACGTAGATAAATGTTTCCAAAGTTGGTGAATTCATGGAAAAAAAATCCAAGCTGGAATGGCTTTAATTGATGACCCTTACTTGAAAGATGTATAAGTTCAATTGTTACTCTAGCATGAATATTGCTAGTCAAATAATGAAATAATAATTGTTATATGATATTGATTAGAAAATTTGGTTTAATGTATTATCAAGCTGAAAAAAACCACAAAATAGAACGTAACTGCTATTAATTTAAAATTTATTTACTAACTAATTTTAACTAGCATTCTAGTTTGCATTGGACAACAGTCATTTCAAACAGTTGACTAAATCTTGTAAGTATACTCTATTATGGTATAACTACTTGTGGATTATTTACGAGCAATTAAACATGGA
This sequence comes from Disparrhopalites patrizii, assembly GCA_034698585.1. Taxonomy (NCBI): domain Eukaryota; kingdom Metazoa; phylum Arthropoda; class Collembola; order Symphypleona; family Sminthuridae; genus Disparrhopalites; species Disparrhopalites patrizii. Next base: position 20,022 of record JAQGBT010001510.1, on the reverse strand, counting down.
AGCCCACTTGCTTTTCCATGTTTTAAATGAATTTTAAATAAATAATCACGTTCGTATTTGAATGTAGCAATTATTGTTATCGCAGGAAAAGCGTATAAAAACAGAAACTGCGCGTCCACACCCCGGTGTGTTCTTGATTTGGTGACGTACACTTTATAACAAGGAATCGAAGCTTAGTGATTGTGATTACGTACATGCAAATTGCAAAGATTTAAAACGTTTCTCAGAACTAAGACATTTTAGTATTTGTAGTAAATTATGAAGTAAACAAACTGAATGTACTAGGAATTTCCTGAGCTAAACTCATACGTGCAAGTACCTGTCAGTGTACAATCTCCTGCATCTATTAACGAAAGACTTTATCAGTATGTACATATACATATACCTACACAATGTGCAAATTTTTGCGCTTGCATGTACACCTCCAATGAGAATGGAAACCGGCTAACAACGAAGCGAGATTACGTTTTGCAAGCACATGTACTAATACATACTAACATCCTATGGTTGTAAATATGATGAATCACACTTCTCGCGAACGTACGGAGATATTCAGTGGGGGAAAAACGTGCTTCTTCCTTTTAGTAAGCACGACAGAGAGGAGTATCCCATAAAAGTCTCTGACTTCTTACTTTCCATTTTAGTCGCTAATACAAACTTGACGGAGTCATAGCACAAAAAATCATTGCAAAAAAAGATTCCAAAGAAAATACTGTTTTCATTCCGGATATATTACCTTCAGCAAGAAAATACTTTCACACGATGACCAGTACAAGTCCTGCAACTACCCCAGAGGGGAAGAACATGTTGAATCAGTTCGAAGGGTGTCTTGCCGGTGTCCTTGTAGGGGATTGCCTGGGCTACACTTATGAAAGGGTTGGTGGGCGGAACCCCGTGCCAACCCCCGTGGACAAGATTCATGGGCATTTGACCGACATTATGGAGGGCAACAATTTGGGTGAGTGCTATTTCAAATGCCCTCGGCAATAACGAGTCCTGCCGTCTTGTCTTGTGATATACGACGAATACATTGAATTTTACATTAAATTTTAGCATTAAAAAAATTTTAGTAGCGCAAGCATTTATTAATAATAAAAACATAATGTAAACAAATATACACAAAAATATACACAGAAAAAAAGCTAATAATGTAACATTTTTTTGCTTGAAAATGATAGACTCCAAGCAGTACACTGACGATTCATCCATGACCATGTCCGTGGCCAAATTCTTACTAACCGGTTCTTCAGACTCAACAGATTTGGCCAAACGGTGAGTTATTATTTGGGGCTATTATTTTGTAAATTAAAAGCAGTACACTGCGCAGATACAATAATAATTTCGCCCGGGTTAATCCAAGAAAAACTGTTACCAACATTTAAATAAAGTAATGACAAGTAATGGAATATATGTATATGGATAAAACTTAATTTCCCCCTCCAGATTTGTCCAGACGTACGATAACGAGACGAAGAACAGGGGCTACGGTCCGGGCATTCGCCGTCTTTTCCCGGAATTAAAAGCCACAAACTACAAAAATCCGATTGAATCAGCCAGAGGCGTGTTCCCCCCAGACGGATCCTTTGGGAATGGAGCGGGAATGAGGGCAGCGCCCATTGCCCTGTATACCATCTCGGATAGTACCCTTAACCGTCTCGTAGATCTGACCCTCAACTACACTGTCATCACGCATGCGCATCCCAGAGGTTTAGCTGGAGCCATTTTCCAAGTCCTGGCCGTGAGGCAAGGATTTTTTGCCGGGAAATTGGGGAAAGCAGAACAAAATCCCCTGGACATCTTGTCCAAGTTTGAGAAGGAATTTGAAATGGTGAAGGATGCTTTCGGACACATTCTGAATTTGAAGGAGGGCTACAGTGCGTACGAAGAAAAATTGGTTATCATTCGTCAACTACTGGAAGGAGGCAATACATCCTGGACGTTCAAGGATGTCCGGAACAAACTAAAGGCCAATGCGTCGGGACCGACCTCCATTCCCACGGCCTTCTTCTGTTTCTTGGCCTCCTTCGACGATATCCCGAGCATTAAGGTAGGCTAAATTCCTAGCTTTTGTAATTGCTGAATGAGTTATATGTACTTAGTATTTGTATTTAGTAGTTATTACAGAAGAATTACTGCACCGATTAAAATTAACCTTTGATTTCACAGACAAACAACCAATTCGTCCGAACAATAGAACTGGTATTTGGTCTGGGTGGTGATACGGACACGATTGGTTCCATGGCCGCAGCAATTTGTGGTGCTTACTTGGGCTATGAAGCCATTCCTACCAATTTAATCAAGGTTTGCGAAGCCCATGAGAAAATGTTGGACTTGGCACTTAAACTTTGTGAGAAAAATCCTGGAGGAAGTTAATATTTCAGGAGTCTGTACTCAATCGTTATTAATTAATCTCATGTTACATAGTCTGGACTCACGATCATTCCGAGAGAGCTTGGATTTTGTAAATGTGTTCGAAGCCTTTTTGTGCCTTAAATAAAAAAATGCAATACAAACTAGATATTTTATTAATGGTTTTTATCTTCTTTGTTACAATTGTTGTATTACCTATGCAAATACAACTAGTAGACATGTACTCAAACACCTTTACTAGTACTGCTAGATAGATCTTTATTTGTGTGTTAACCGATGGTTGTGACAATGCACCACTTTTTGTGGGTATTGTGATGCATTCAAAAGTGCATCAAAAGTACATTGCAGGAGCTCTGCAGCGCATTTTGTTTCTTGTTTTTGCTCTTGACTTGGTGACGTCCATCCGCAAATCAGAAAAAAAGGATATGTTCACCAACATAATAGCCTCGAGAGGGTACAATGAACTTGGAAGGATTTAAAAAGTTTCCCACAACTTCATGTATAGCGAGCTATGCCGGCAAAATAAGGTGTAGACAAAACGTATAGAGAATTTCATGAACTAAACTCAGTGTACAATCCCCTTGCTTGTATTATAACGAAAGGCGTTATCAACGTATACTCAACGGTGACTAGTGTGCAAAATTTTACGGGTGTACATATAGGTACACCTACAATGAGAATGGCATTAACCTACAAAAGAGAGAGAGAGGGAGAGAACGTTTTGAAAACATATGCACATTCTATGCTGTAAATATTATGAATCACTTTACTCAAGAACGTATGGGGATATTAAGTGGGGGCAAAACGTGTCTCTCTCCCACAGTAAACACGGGAGTACAGATAGTGTCCCATAAACGTCCGTAACTTCTTCCTTTCCCTATCATTTGCGGATACACTTTTGACAAAGACAGACCACTAGAAATTATTGCAAAAATCCCCTTGTATACCATAATTCTTGGACTTCTCTTCAGAAAGGAATCTCACACCATGACCAGCACAAACTCTGACTCATCCTCAAAGGGAAACATGTTGAATCAGTTCAAAGGGTGTCTTGCCGGTGTCCTTGTGGGTGACTGCTTGGGCTACCCTTATGAAAGGATTGGTCGGAGGAACACCGTTCCAAGGGCCATGGAAGAGATCCATCGGCATTTAACCGACATTATGGACGGCAGAAATTTGAGTGAGTGCCATTTTACCGTCATGTCGTGAGAAATATTGGCGATTTGCTGGTGTCTTTTGACGTAATGTATGACGAATACTTGCAATTTGCATAATAAATTACATTTGCAATTTATTTGTATTGAATACATACAAATTATATTTACTCGAAAAAATGTACTAATGCCGAAAACATTTTTTGGGTGAGAAATATAGATTGCAAGAAATACACTGATGATTCATCTATGACCATGTCCGTGGCCAAATTCTTATTGACCGGTTCTTCAGACTCCACGGATTTGGCCAAACGGTGGGTGATTTGTTTTCGGCTGTTATTTTGTCATTGAAATACACATGCGGGAATATACTGCTGTAATTTCACTTGGATTGACCCAGGGAAGAATGCTATCAAAATTGGATGAGAAAAGTAAACCATAAAATATAGATGATAGATGATTAATTTCCTCCATCAGGTTTGTCCACACTTTCGACAACGAGACAACGAAAAGGTGCTACGGCCCGGGCATGCACCGTCTTTTCCCGGTCCTAAAAGCCACAAACTACAAAAATCCGATAGAATCAGCCAAAGGCGTTCATAAAGGTCAAGGGTCCTTTGGGAATGGGGCAGGTATGAGGGCAGCGCCCTTTGCCCTGTACACCATCTCGGATAGTACCCTTAACCGTCTCGTAGATCTGACCCTCAACTGCACTGCTATCACCCATGCCCACCCCAGAGGTTTAGCTGGAGCCATTTTCCAGGTCCTGACCGTAAGGCAAGGGTTTTTTGCCGGGAAATTGGGGAAAGCAGAACAAAATCCCCTGGACATCTTGTCCAAGTTTGAGAAGGAATTTCAAGTGGTGAAGGATGCTTTCGGACACATTCTGAATTTGAAGGAGGGCTACAGTGCGTACGAAGAAAAATTGGTTATCATTCGCCAACTTCTGGAGGGAGGCAATACATCCTGGACGTTCGAGGATGTCCGGAAGAAACTGAAGACGAACGCGTCTGGACCGAACTCCATTCCCACGGCCTTCTTCTGTTTCTTGGCCTCCTTTGATGATATCCCTAATGTTAAGGTAGGCTAATTTCCTAGATTTTGTGGATACTGAATGATTAGTATATATATATATATACTGGTGGGCTTGAGTAGATAATGAATAATGATAATGTGTTAGTAGTTGGTAAAACACATGTCGTTACTGGCACTCAATAAAAAATAAGATGATCTTTCATTCCACAGACAAACAATCAATTTGTGCGAACGATAGAATTGGCATATGGTCTGGGTGGTGACACAGACTCTATTGGATCGATGGCCGCAGCGATTTGTGGTGCTTACTTGGGCTACGAAGCCATTCCTACCAATTTAATCGGGGTTTGTGAAGCGTATGAACAAATGCTGGATTTGGCGGTTAAAATGTATGAGAAAGAGGTATCGGACGAGATTAGTAGTTAACTGTTCTCTTTTAAGCACTGTGAATAATTATTTGTATACACATACAAGTCTTGAATATGTGTGGACTTGGTAAAAGCGTTCGAGGCCTACTTGTGCAATAAATAATAAAAATGGAATGTGACATATGCAGAAAATGTGAAAAAATGCAAAATAAAACCCGGATGATGGGGCGAACATTTAATATTTCACACAGTTTTCTTTATTTTTCCAGCATGAGAGAATGTTTACACGGCATTGAAGTCCATATAAGCTTCGTATTAATGTATCAGTGACCCAAAATACCAATGACGACAAAGCCCTTCACATTTTAACCCGTCCAATGTGTCCCTTTCAAAAATTTCTCCATGATGTTGTGTTGATTATGTAGGACGCTGTGGAAATTTTTATGTATTTTTTGTTTCGTTTTATAAATTGATATTTAAAAAAAAATTAAATTCCTTTTATGGAGGTGCTAGTCCTCTTCAGTACTATATAATAATTATAATCCCTATAAAATTCTTGCAACAGGATTTTTTACAATTTTTTTTTTTTACCACCCATGTTTTTTTTATATTACGCATTTTAATACATGTAAATTGTGATCTATTCTTTTGAACGAAGCCACCAATTTGTTACTAAACGTTTTAATTTTGCTATACATTCTAACTGTACATTTTTACTACTTTTGCTTGGTTCACTTTTTCCACTCCCCTCATGTGTTACAAAAATGATCTTGATCATTTCACTTTTGGTTTCGAATAATAACTTAACCCTATAGGTACTTCTAAAATAATTGTAAATGTTTTCTTATTGTCGGGTTACTAAAATTAAGCTTACAAAATGACTACATGATTAACACTTTCTCATTAAAATTCATCCCCCATTTTTCTTGAAAATTACACACACACATGCCACACAAACTTATTGCCATACTAATGGTGCTGTATAATTAAATACAAGTGTAAATATTGTATATGTATAAGACTACTACAAGAAAAATCGTACTCATACATCCAATTAAAGATACATTTCACTTATGTAGTAGCACACATCCTCGCTGTTTCAGTCCCAATAACACAATGCCAAATAATTAATACATGATATCGTTAATGATTAATGGTTTTAGTTTAATAATAATAATCACATTCATGTCCTCGTTTCCTCATCTTCTTACAACATAAATATATACTATTTTTGTGTGTATTAATTTGTTTATATACAGCTCACACCGATGGCAAATACACTAGCATGGGTTAGTGCTAACCAATTTAAATTGAAAAAAGTCCAAATATATGTATGTATGTATATACAGTCTCTACTTATAATGATTGGGTATACCTACGCTAGGTATACCTTAATAAAAGTACATCTGTTTTTTTGCTAGGCCATTGTATTCTTTTTTTCTTTTTTTTTACAATCATACTTTTGATTTTGATTTTTCAAAATTATTTTATTTTTCAAAGTATGCAATACGCGGAGAAAGTATCGGGAAGAATAAATGAAGCTTTACACAGTACATATAATCTGTGGGTATACTAAATAATTCTAAAACATTATATCTGTACAAAATTGAACGTCAGCAATTAAATATTTGACATCAAATATTGGGCAAGTTTTTACTCTATTTAAAATAACCTTGAGAATACTGGAACTATTTGTTTGGGATACAAACAAAAGTTTCTTCTTACAAAAGGAGAAAAAGAAATAACACATTTACAAATACTGTAATTTGAGACGAATTCGTAATTAATTGTAAATCCTAAACACTTGAAAATGACTCAATAATACTTGCCATTTTTTTAGTCGGGACAATTAACATTTAAATTGGAATGTTGGAAGCTGGAATTTTCGTTAACTCTACGACTTTATAAGATTTAAAAGTTTAATTGTTACTCCAACGCAAATGCTGTTAGTTAATTAATAATTATTTAATTATATTATTATTATTATTATTATATACAAAATGTGGTTCTTTGTATTTTCAAGCTGAAAAAAATATAACACAAGATAGAGCTTAACTAGTTAGTAAATTTAAAATGGTACCGTAATTAAATACAAGTCTAACGCTATACACAATTTCATTTTTTTTAAAACGAAGGGACTTGGGGTGTTTCACAGCTGCTCCTCGTATTCTTTTTTCTCAATGAAATATGATTAAGAATTAAAATTATACATATGCATATGGTCAACTATTTTGGCCCCTTTTAGCAAGAATAAGCAATTTGGTGAAAGAAATCGATGGTTGAAGTGTAGCTGCTAATACTTTGTAAATAACGGATCCTTTGAAAATAAATGGAGGGCAGATTTACAAAATATAAAATGTTGCAGTGAATATTTTTGGAAATTATAAACTTAAGCATCATTAAATGATTTAAGAATGTTTTGTTTGCAAGTACTTAAGAACAATTTTATCCGGGCTTATTTCAATGTTCACATTATTTCCACAAAAAAAATGAAGTAGTAGTACAATTGTACAATTTCAACGTCTTATTTTGTATGAGCCACTATGCATTTAGTTTTATTTCATACAATTTACCCGTTTATAATGCTTAACTAGAGTCTATGGCAAAATAACAAAAACAAACAATTAAAAAACGAACATTTAAAATTTTTTTTGTTATAAATTTTTCATATACAAAGAAAACATAAACTCAATTTTTCAGTACCCCGCGAAAATCTTTGTTGTAGCGCGGCAGATTAATGAATCTATTATTGTAAGCAGCTCCGTGAGGACATACCATTTTTTAAAATTTTTTTAAAAAAGAAAGTTCATCATTATCTATATTTATTTTTATTTAGAAAATCATCATTTCACTCCAAGAGATATTTACAATTATAAACTAGAATAAGAACTTTTGTGGTGGAAAACGTTACTCCCATCCATTTTAGTACACAAAACGCATAGTCGCATAATCTAATTCGTTTTACAATGGATTAGCATCACAAAATCCCACAATTCCTTTTCAATTCGTCTAAATTTTTCTCAATTCCTAAATGATTAATAACATTTTGCACCCTTGATTTAATTTAATTTTAAAAAAATCCCACTCATACTCACGAATACAGAAATTAAAATGCTAGTTAGAAGAGGGAATTTCCAAAGAAAAAGATTTAACTTAGCTCATTCTCTTCATCAACAGTGATTGTGCTTCCATTACTACCGGACACTCCATTTCCCCCCGACGATGACGGACTGTTACTGTTACTACTGCTTAATTGATTATTACTTGTATCAGTATTGCTGATCCCCCCATTTGCTAAGTCTCCCGCATGATTTGAGTGGGATGCCTCATTGGACGACTCGTTGTCTTGGACGGCAGAGGCGGGCGGAGCATCCTGCAAGGAACCACCCGCATTTCCAGGCACCTGCAAATCCGAGTTAATACCTCCAAGATTTGCATTGTTTAAAGGCTGGCTAGTGGTACTAGTCCTGGGCGGACTTGGGACCTCCGTGGCTTGAGGCACCTGGACATGATTTGGCTCAACTACACCACTCACAGTGGTTTCTTTTACGGGACCTGGCGTCGTTGTCGTAACATTATTCTCACTGGCCGGAGGGATCATTGGAGTCTGTGTGGCGGTAGGAGAAGTTGTGGGCTGTTGTTCCGGGATTCTAGTGGTCACTTCCGCATCCTCCTGAGCAGGTTCTTCTGGAGTGAATGGAGTGGTCGTAATCTGGACTTCCTCCTCAGCTCCATTCCCCTGAATAATGACAGGCTCCGCCTGGGACTTGTCCTCCGTGGCATTCTCATTCACCAGGGTGTCATTCTCCAAATTGATTGGTACGGGAGTGGTGTACTCCTCAATTTCTCTCGGACCCTGGGAACTCTCCTCCCTTTCACGGGCTTCCGGGAATTCGCTACTCCCCCCTAATTTCTCCTTCGAACTAAATACGGAGGCATCCTCCGGCAATTCCGACTCACTGGACAGGGTTTCCACGGAAGCAGAATTCCCTACAGATGTTTCCGTCGTCGTAATCTCTCCCCCCCCAACATCCACATTATCATTCCCACCCTCCGCATGTTGAATGTCCACATTGTCCCTTTGAGTGGGCCTAGCACTAGGGATATTATCACCGAAGACCATGAATTCCGCCGAATTGGTTGTGCCCAAGCTCCTTGCGGAGGCATTTCCAGAGGGAGCTGCGCCGGGATTAGTTATTCCCAAGGTGGAAGGTTCCTCCCCAAAGGTTTCAAAGCGGGCTGTCTTTCCCCTGGCATTGGCATTCCCTTCAACATTGTCCCCTCTCAGGGTCTCCGCCTCGGAGGAGGTCACCTCTCCATGGGTGTGAGTTTCAGCGGAAGTATTATGGTTGCTAGTGGAATTTGATGGATGATTACTGGCTTCCGCCGCGGAATGTTCTTCGGATTGGGAGCCTTCCTCTAACAATGAGGAGGTGGTGGGATTCCTTTCCTCGGAATAGCGGGAGATATTGAAGGAGACGATGGGGGGTCCCGTGGTGGTGGTATTGATGGTGCTGCTGATCTGCTGGTGTTTCTCCACTTCAGAGTAGTTGTCACTCTCAGTTCGTTGCAGGGGAGCACCGAGAGAGCTCTCCTCCTCACTCGTTGTGGCGGATGAAGTGCTCGGAGAAATCCCTTCCGTCTCATGCTGAACCGAATCCGGGGATCCCTCCCCATCCTGGGAAGGTGAAAGAGATCCCACGGTTGTTTCCAGCCCTCCTCCAGCAGCCTCATTATGCTCTCCCACATCACTGGATACAGAGGAGGGGGGAGTGGATGGGTTCTGGGTAACAATGGGGACGGAGAAAGAGGTGGTTGAAGTAGTAATTGGAATGACAATGGTGGATCCCAGTTGCTGTGCCGTGGCTTGATGATGATGTTGAAGATTCTCCTCTGGAGTCTCTCCCTTTGACTCCGTGGATGAAATGATTTCATCTACACTTGGTGTGACTGGCAGGGGTTGTTCCTGATGTTCCTGATGCTCCTGGTTGTGGCTATGGGAGACGGTGGCTGGAGATGTGGAAATAGTACTGTTCATTCCTTCTCCAAGAATTTCTCCTCCTCCCTGACTTTCCACTCCAATTTCGGGTGTAGTGGCTCCAACTGGGCCTACTGGAGCGTGGCCATGGTCATAAGAGTTTTCTCCCGGCGTTTCCTGCACTTGAGGGCTCGTTGTTGATGATGAGGTTTTATTTACAGAGTCATTGAGGGGGCTCTCCGTATTTTGGGATTGATTCAGTTCGGGCGCTCGGGAATTCTCAGTAAATATTATGGACGGCTGGTGCTCTTCCACCAAGGGAGATTCCGTACTGGTGCTACTGCTACCTCCAACATGATGATGATGTTGCTCTACTTCCCCTTGTTCTTCTTCCACTCCTCCAGCCTGGCCATTGTGTCCGCTTTGACTGGAGGGAGGCTGAGGGGTGGTTTCTAACAGTACTTCCTCATGATGCTCATTCCTGGCCGTCGTCATCGGAGACGGGGAGATCTCAGGGAAGCTGGTGGAGCTTGACGGGGATGTACTCTCAGTGCAAGTCTTTTTATCCTCGGACAGAAGGAGCAATTCGGGACAAGTACAAAGGAAATCAAGTTGCTCGTGGTCGAAAGTGCAGTAATGGGAGCAGCCATAGTTCCCGAATTTGCAATGATTTACCAAACCTTTTGAAAAAATGAAGGAAAGTGGAAAATCAATATATATATATCAGATATATATATTTCCCTTGTTAGAGCTAATTTTCTATAGTGGTATTATTACAAAGAGAACATCATTGTATAACGGACATTGATGTGCTCGTACGGACAGGGGAAGAATCTATATGGTTTATTTCTTGTGAAAGAACCAAGTTCATATTATTATCTTCACATACCATAAGAGCTAGTTGCACCCGGTCGGATGGAATAGGGACCCAAATTTCGTAGTGTAGCCAGGAAGACTTGCACATCCATCAAATCCTTTTGCTCGTCCATCCAGCTGAGTCTCATTTTCACCACCACACTCCCCGGCCTGTGTATTTTAGAGAGAGATTACATAAAGTATTAAATGATCCTACACTCTTTTTGCTCCATAGAAAATGTGAGGAAAAACTAAGCAATTTTCACCCAATACAGAATATGTGTACGTATACACGTCAGTATATTTACTTTCCCCGTGTCACTCTGAAAATGCTTTGATGGCTCGGAAGGAGAGACAAGTTTTTTTTTGGTCAAAGAAGAAAACCAATAAAAACTTGAGCAAATAACCAACCACATCTAATATCGCTTTCATCCCTTCCCTGACGTACAGGATTCGCCATTGAGCCTCATATTCATAAGGTTTAAGCAAACTCTTTTGGTCACATTAGTATAGTGGAGTCTCCTTATAGCAACACCCAACGAAATTTTTGGCTAATGCTGTTATAGGAAACAAATTTAACATGCTTTCTATATACCAGCATTTCCTGACGATATAACGATATATATGCTGTTATATAGAATGTTGCTATAAAGAGACTCCACTGTACCAGGGACGAATATCTATAGAGATGGTCTATATGAGAATTATGCCCAAGATTCGACTGGACAAATTGAATCGCTTAGATGGAATTGGATTTTAATTGCATGAAACTGGATGATATTACTCAAACAAATTGGTGTAGTAGCTTTTCCTGAATCTTATAACAATCTCCTGGCACTATTATGGGGCGAAGAGGAATTTTGAGATCTCTCCCATCTGATTTGGGCCTGGCAAAACCCTTGAAAAACAGTCTTTTGTAAGTGCTTGGAAAGATTTTAGTAATTTAGCATTATGAATGAGACATATTTCAAGAGTATAGTAGAAAATCCCTCTCCTTTTTCGTCTCTCTCTTTCTCTCTCTCTCTCTCTCTCTCTTTCTCTCTCTCTCCATTATCGCTTTAGCTTTCTCTCGCTCTTTAGTCCTTTTCGTCTCTCTTTCTCTCTATTATCGCTTTAGCTCTCTCTCTCTCCCTCTCTAGCTCTCTCCAACCCACTTGAAACCTATTTACATGATTCATTTGTTGGAGAAAACAAGTTGGTGTAAATCAATGTTTAATCATTTTGTACATTGAAAACAAATGTCTATATAAGGGTCTATATACATATGTATATGTTCGTATGTAATGCATACACACACCGCAAAGGCCCATATTTACAGGCCCTCCCTTGATGCTTGCCAATAAAGTCACTCCCTGTCTATAAGAGTCTGACATATATAAGAACCTGACATATATAGGACGAGATGCTATGTACATGTAGAGTGGTCGTAAAAAGTACCAAGTTGCTTCTAAGTGAATTATCCTAATGGCAATCACAAATAGAAAAGTACACAAAGTAGGACGATGTCGATTTATTGTTGGGAGAAAGTTTCCCTGTCGTAAGCCCTGTATTCATACGGAGGACAAGGAAAGAGAATTTTTAAAACCGCTTTTTACCTCTTACCGTATATCAGAGGGAAGGACGAAGTATAAAAAAAATGGAGGCACTTGAAGGACTTATGTACAGGGGGATGTTAGAAGATCTCTTAACAAGATGATCATGAACATTAATTTCCATGAATTATTTCAATAAAACTTTGTTCTCGTTTTTCATTTTCCTCCCATCTCCCCCACACAAACAGGGGCTGTGTCAAGGCACTCCAATTTATATTCTTTCAACAAACTACTACAGTGCAGATGCATAAGAGTGGCAATATGCATGTAGGGTTAAGTTCACTCCAAGTTTTTTTTTTTGGGGAAGGGAAGGGAAAACTCCTAATTCTCTCTCCTCTTCTTCGCCACCTCTCCTCCGTAACCTCCCGCTCTTTAATCGGTTGATGTACTTAATTTAATCAGGGCACTAATTTATTTTAATGCTTACTTTTCCCTTGGGTCTTGACAACAAAAAAAAAAGTCATTTGGTTCGAGAGGAAGAGAAGAGAATATAGGTTAGGAGGAGGGAGCATGCTCGAGTGAGGGAAAGAGTGACAAAAACTTATGACCGGGAAATGATGGGGCCACTATTCGGAGAAAGTAGTTGAACAAACAAATGAGGGAGAAACAACGAGGGGAAAAGTTTATGGTGGGAAAAAAAATCATGTTAAAACAGTACTTACAAAAACTCCATAACTTTGGCGTGAGCATTTGATAGGCCCGCATCTCGGTGGAGTGCCAGTCGCATCTGGAAAGAATCAAGGGATTCAAATTGAAATAATGGGGTCATAAACTAACAATGCATTCAAGTTTCGTCGTTCAAAAAAACCCGTTACCTTCCTTTTCGTCCTTCCAGTACGTGATACTGTTTGTCTATTATCCCATAAAAAAAAAGTTACAAAATAAAGTCAATTCTCCCCTCTCACCTCGTTTTCAATTTCCTCTGACAGATCATGGAATCTACTGGATGATTTGTTGTTCAACGCCGCCGTGTATTCCGCGTTGTCCAGGGTTAAAGTCACATCAGCTGAAGCGGGAACTGCAAAAGAAAGCACACGTAATGTATACAGTAATAATAATAATTAATATCCATAACTGTCGCCTCCAGGGAAATACAATTCCACTTCTTTTTCTACTCTTTTTTTTTTTTTTTTTTTACTAAAATCGCCTGTACAATGTAATTGTCATACCAGAAACGTACACAATTTTACTTCCAACGGGCTAAAGGGTATTGTTTCAGAATCCATCGTATATTTACTGCTTAATCGAGCATATTAATGGCGTATGTAGTTGCGCTACTCTTCGTCAATAATATATTAAAGCATATACAACACCTGGCGACTAATCAATTTTTTACAACAACAATCCAAAAAATGGGATGACCCTACATGAAGTAGATATTGCGCTTTGAGTACGAGCTTAATAAAGGCTGCAAACCGTAGTAATGTTACTAGGAGATAATAAAACAAATTTCTAAAAATTATGAACGGGCCCTGAAGTGTCTAAAGAGTTTGCAGCGTCTTCAAAATCTGCCAGAACAAATCAAAAGACAATAATTAAACGTTTCTTTTACAACAATTACGATTACAATCAATTACGGATGAGCTACTGAAATGTGAACAAGAAACTATGAAAGCTAATTTCCAAAAAAAAAAAAAAATATCTTTTAAAATCATACTTTACAAAGTCATATCCTTTATCTTGCCAGCTGTAAACACATTAAGGAGAAGAAACGTAGTGTAAAGGGATACTTATAAAAACGAATATTCAGAGATTTTTGGAGAAATAGGAAAAATGAATAAAGGGAAGGAATCTACGGGGTGAAAGAGGAAATGATATGTATAAACATTTGTTTTTGCGGAGGACGGAAATGAAAATGAGGACAACCGAAGGGGAATTATTACCGTAATTATCCGATAAGGTGGGTCGAGTCACGAGCGGAGTTGAGCTCAATTCCGGGGTAGATGAGGTCGAGGAAGATAAGCCGAAATCCGGGACGGAGGAGCCATCATCCGCAGGTGTGTCCGACGTGGAGGAGGATGGGAGGAGATTTGGGTTCACGCTGGAGGACGATATCAGTTCCGAAGAGGCCGTCGTTCCCAAAACGCTCTCGGTGAAGGAAGTTTGTGACTTTTGTGAGATCAACCCCACTATGATAGGAGATAAAACAGAGTATATCAGAAAATAGAAAACGTATAAGGTAAATAAGATTATGAAACAGTTATTTCCTTGTCACCAATGGATTTTTCTATACATTAAATAAATTGTAGCAAAACACGAATAGGTAACACGAACACAAAAGGAGCAACGAGTAAACCAATGGTAGGAGGGATACTTCACGAGATTTATAATTTAATAATGCAATTAAAGCATGTGGCCTTAATGCATAAAAATAAGATGATCAAATCGGCGTACAATTCAACAATGTACAAATTTTCCGTTTACCGCTTCATGCAATTACAATTATTTTTTAATACACAAGAGAATTTGTAAAATTTGTTCCAAATTAGAAAAATATTTTTTTTGCGTTTGTTTCTGTATTAAATAAAAATTGTTCAAAGCCATTTGAATTGAATCAGCCATTAGTGGAAGGAATCGGAAGGTCAAAAACGTATTGTGTTTATTATGTTTTATTAATGATATTAAAATTTATAATTAGGTAAGTACTCCATTATAAAAAAAATAATGACTTACAGCCAGCTAAAACGGCGATGGTGATGACAGAAGCTAGGATAAAGGCTCCCATTAACCAGCAAACGTATTTCTTCCAGGAATTCACCTTCCGCTTGTCTTTAGTTACGTACAGCTTCTCACTTCTTCTGCACCAAAAGGATCAAATGCATCTTGTTATAATGGGACCGAAAAATTGACTATATACACATGTACATATTCCCATTTATAAAAACTATGCAAATCACCTCAAAAATATGGTATCATCGAAACAAAAAGCATCTTTAAAATCATTTCTACACCAAAAGCGAGAAAGAAAACAAAAGGATCAAATCCATCTTGTTATAATGAGACCGAAAAATTGACTATACATACTCATATTTCCATATATAAAAACTGAATATCACCTCAAAAATATGGTATCATAGAAGCAAAAAGCATCATTAAAATCATTTTCACATCAAAAGAGGGAAAGAAAGAAGAAAAGAAAGAAGGGAAAAAAGGATTAAATGAATGTCAAACCTTAAAAACTTTTTGTGTTGATTCACAGCAATGAAATATTCATCAGGGTTCTCATAAGGACCGAATTCCGGCTGAGGTTTATCGGGGATGGTATTCATGATGTTCATATTAATTAGCTCCGAATTGAGAGCTTCGTTGAGCAAGGGTGGTGGTGGTTCCTGGCCATTCATGGGGATCTGGGTATGATCCGCTTTCTTCAGTTTGCTCGTGGAGGAGGTGGAGGCGATGGAGGAGGAAGCCGATGACGGCGACACATCCTTTTTCTTCCCTCCTCCTTTCTTAGCCGCCGGAGTCCTCCCACTGTCATCATTTTCACAGGGCTCATAAGCTGCGTTATCTACCCCAACATCTCCCCGGGGCTCAGGTGTCTTCCTCTCCCCATCATTTCCACTTCGGTTTCCGTACGGAGACGGTGGAGGCGGGGGGGAATCTTGGATGGGAATCGTCACGTCGCTCCCACTGGAAACACTCATCTGTGCCCACAAAAAAAAAACCATTGTAGTAATTATTACCATCCGTATATCATTCTCTCTCATATATCTTTAAACCCACAATGTCTTATTTCTAGTACGCATCGCATATGTGTACATGTAATTACGTAATGGAGTGTCAAGGCATTTTATTCAACTCTAGTTTAGTCCGCCCAAAGGAAATTCATTGGTACATTACAAATTACGGCCTAAACTAATGAGTTGTTACTAAACTGAGGATTTTTTTTACCAGTTTATTCATTCTTCTTTATAGTACCTCATCAAGAGAGGTACAGTGGTATTTTTTAATGTATTAATTACTGGATTTTGCAAGAAAGGAAACTCAAATGTGGAAAATCTTGAGCTGGAAGCCCAAATGCAGGAGCCCAAAATTCTAAATGGATATGAAGTGTAGAAACATTGGACTTTTAAAGGGGAAATAAATATGTGGTGAGCTGTATATGTGCTTTTTATATGTACATTGTTCATAGTTCAGAATCCATAAAAATAATACATGTGCAAATCATACGCATCCCTTCCGGTGCCAGTGCTTCGGGGCAAGCCTGTGTTCACCATGTATGTGTACATAATGTATGCCTGTCTTATACGTTTGCTTTATATATAGGTGGAAGAAGCCCTTATTTTGGCTTAAACTATACGTATAAGTAATGTACGTCGGCGTATTTACTGAGTAAATGTAGGAACTTCTCGGTGCTCAAAACTCTGCGGTGCGACAAAAGGCATCCCTCCGGGAATAAAACGGGTTGAAATACTTAGGAAAATGTTTTTTTTAGGGAAAATATGTGGAGACAAATGTGTAGGCATACGTATGTGCATACGTACATGAATATTGTCAAGGGGTTTGAAAATAAAAGGGTTTTCTGTTATAAAATCTGTTGATAAATCCCTTCCATTTATTTATGTTGGGTACTTGCTTTGGCGAGAGATGTCATTGTCGTCAAACATCATCCATTATTCTATTTTATTCTGTGGCCAAAATAAACCTCCAAGGAATGGAAGTATTAACTGGGAATAATAGGTATATGTATGTTTTCTCCTTGGCTTTTCTCCCTTGATTTTCCTTTGTGGGACACTTTCTACGATATTCATGGATTTCTTTTCCCTGGAGGAGGAGGGAGGAGAGGGGAAGGATGAGAGCTTATTTCGAACCTCTTTCATTTCACCTGTCTTCTTTATTTTTTTCTGGACAGTCAGACATCATCACGTATTTCTCTTTGTACACGTGACTTTACCGCAGTTTTTGTACTTTTATTTCTGTTTTGATTTAGGTCTTCTTTGTCCCGTTGCTCCTATTTCTCTCTCCTTCTTTTTGCTTCTTTCACTTTCTCATTTCCTCTTTGTTTCTCCCGCCTTAACTCTTTAACCCTTTTGTTTCTATTTCTCTCCATCGTTCCAGTTTAAATAGTTATTTTCATTTCTATTTTCCAGTCTTTGCTCTCTAATACTGTCTCTCTGTCTTTCTCTCTCTCTTTTAACTCTAGCTCTCGCTGTCTCTCTGTCTTTCTCTCTCTCTTTTAACTCTAACTCTCGCTGTCTCTCTGTCTTTCTCTCTCTCTTTTCTCTAACTCTCTCTCTCTCTCTCTTTTCTCTAACTCTCTCTCTTTAGCTCTCTCTCTCTCTCTCTTTAGCTCTCTCTCTCTCTCTCTTTAGCTCTCTCTCTCTCTCTTTAGCTCTCTCTCTCTCTCTCTCTCTCTTTAGCTCTCTCTCTCTCTCTCTCTTTAGCTCTCTTTTTCTGTCTCTCTCTTTAGCACTAACTCTTTCTGTCTCTTCTTAGCTCTCTTTTTCTGTCTCTCTCTTTAGCACTAACACTTTCTGTCTCTTCTTAGCTCTCTTTCGTTCTCTCTTTAGCTCTCTTTCTATATCTCTCTCTTTAGCACTCTCTCTGTCTCTCTTTAACTATCTCTTTCTTTCTCTCTCTTTAGCGCTAACTCTCTGTCTCTCTTTAACTATCTCTTTATTTATCTCTCTTTAACTCTCTCTGTCTCTCTTTACCTATCTCTCTCTTTAGCTTTCTCTTTCTTTCTCTATCTTTAGATCTTTCTTTCTCTCTCTATCTTTCTCTGTCTCTCTCTTTCTCCCTCTCTATCTTTCTCTCCCTCTGTCTCTTTCTATCTTTCTCTGTCTCTCTGTATCTTTCTTTGTCTCTCTCTCTTTCTATCTCTATCTTTCTCTTTCTCTCTCTCTTTAGCTCTCTGAACCTGAACTATCCTTTTGTACCTGGAGTTCGTGTGGTGTTCAGTGTCACGAAAACTGATTTGCAATGTCGTAATCACGTCATATTTTCCCCTGCTACATTTTCGCATATCCTGAGTTGCCCCACGGCCATAGAACGTCTTGCTTTCCCTGTCATAAAAAGACTGAGGATATTCCACCTTTGAAGACCTTGACATTCCAAAGGCATGGCTAAAGTACACAATGAAGAAGAACGTAAATCTTTTTTTGTGTGCGTATCAAAAGGAACTAATAAAAGGACATTGTGAGAAAACATTTGCAAAAAGTCCGGCTCGTCTTTTGCTGATCCTACATGTTTAAAAGTGTACTTTCAGAGGCTATATATAATTATGTATTATCTCTGTCAAATACGGTGTTATGGGAACAGTGTAGTCTTATGCTATATCTAGCAGATGTGTGTGATTTAGATGGTGGTGACACTTTAGCCAAACTTTGTGGGACGGGCTTGCTTGTACTGAGGAAGCCGAAATTCTGGAGAAACTAATGAATGGTACAGAGTACGTGGAATGGCCATGAGACTATTAATAGCCGGGTAGGCTGAAGGTGTATAGAAAAATAGGGGGATTTGTTTAAAATAAAGCCTTTCTATTTACTACGTAAGGACTAATAAATTACACCTGAAAATTTGCTGAAGACACTTGATTACGTGTGTGGATATGTAAATACCCTAGAATTGACCTAGAACTATATTCTGAGCTTTATCTTCCGTCTACATAAATACAAAATGCACACTCACATCTCTTACATTTCCCTGATAATATGTGGTTTCAGCAACTCCGCTGTGGTCGTCGCCGTGGTTCCTCATGGGTGCATTTTATGTCGCAACTCACGTATGCAAGTGGAAGCTTGAGGCGTTTTTCTCTCGTTTCCTTTTTCTATAAATTTCCACATTTCCCTCGTAAATTACATGGAGCACGGAAACTCCAGCAAGTTTGTTACGGTTTGTCCCTTGTAGGCTCATCCCACACATACACCCGCTTGACATGGTACTCCGAAAATATATGTTAGATTATATAGATACATATGTTCGTATTTCCATATATACAAGCATGGAGGCATTCTGTTAAACAAGTCCTTCGCAAAGGTACGTCAAGCACAATAAGAACAAGACGTATCATCTCTCTCTTGCTTCCCATAATACTCTCGCCAATGTTACATGTGCATGCACATAAAAACATTTCCCTCCCTCATTTTTATTACTTTCACAAACAAACTGTGTGGGTACAGAGATGTAAATGGAAATTATGTCACGGTACAAACTATTTGGTGAGGCTGGTCGCCATTATTTCCCGTCGCCTTACCTATGCGTAAGGGTCAAGCAGGGAGAGGAAGGATACGAAAGAGTGGCAGAGGAGAAAGATATATATATATATAGAGAGAGAGAGACGAAACAATGAGAGAGAAAGTAGAACTTAGAAGATAGGGAAAGACAGAGGGACAGAGGGAGAGAAGGAGAGAGGAAAATGATATACAGAGAGAGAGAGAGAGAGAGAGAAGAAGAAAACGAGAAAGAGAGAGAGAAGAAAATGATATACAGAGAGAGAGAGAGAGAGGAGAAGACACGATGAGAGAGAAGGATCAACACAGTACAGAGAAAAAAAAGTGATACGAAAGCGAGGGAGAAACAGAAGAGATTGAGATCACAAGGGAAAAGAGGAAGCACATGCTAGAGAGACAGAAAATAGGAAAAGGGAGAAAGAGAGAGAAATAAAGAGAAAGAGAGAGAAATAAAGAGAAAGAGAGAGAAATAAAGAGAAAGAGAGAGAAATAAAGAGA
>JAQGBT010001509.1:0-31342 GCA_034698585.1 Disparrhopalites patrizii | reverse complement strand
ACCTGGTATGAACGATATATCGGTGAATTTTTACGATAAATATCGTAGCATATCGTTCGGCAAAATTGAAAGATATGGACGATAATATCGTATCGTTTATCTCGTTTTGCCAAGCCTAGTACATAGTACATACTCACTTACTCACACGCAATAAATTTATGTAAACATCTACACATATACAACGGAGCATTTGCTAAGCCCATACGTTTGCATGTACGAATACTTACTGCAGGAACACCCTGAAAGTCCAATGAGCCGTTTATGCTTAGATGATTACTTACTTGATTGGTCAGCCAAGCTTTAATGTTAAAAGATCGGTGCCAGAATAAATAGGGTAGTAGCAAAAATTACGCTACTACCCTATTTAAGTTTATTATTTAATTATTTATTTCAAACAGCAAATCAGTAAAGTAAAAAACAGTACTGTGAATTAATGATGCCAATGTTTTAATGTTATGTGAATTGTTGATCTGCACAAACGAAAACAGCTGAATACCGAATGGGCTCAAGTCGAAGTAATCGAGTTGATCAACGATGGAACGGGTCTTGGATTCGGAATCATCGGTGGTCGCAGTACGGGAGTGGTGGTGAAGACAATCCTACCCGGCGGCGTTGCAGATCGAGATGGGCGGCTTCAGAGTGGAGATCATATACTTCAGATCGGTGAAGTAAATTTATTGGGAATGGGCTCCGAACAAGTTGCAGCTGTTTTGCGACAGTGCGGAAGTTGTGTTCGACTGGTTGTGGCTCGACCCATTGAACCGACATCCCCAGATGCTCTGAGCAGCCAAGCTCCCATAGTGCCAACCAAAATACTGGGAGATCCCGAGGAATTGGAAAGACATTTATTGCAATCAAATGGATACGCGAATCATTTAATAGATGGTTCCATCGGATCCACGGAGGCTACTCAAATTCGTCTTGGCTTAGTGGATGAAATAGGTTCCAGTGGCACAGGGTTCGATTCACTGCCTGAAGTTGAAATCGTAGATGTTGAACTGCGCAAAGACTCCCATGGATTAGGCATTACCATTGCTGGCTACGTCTGTGAAAAAGGTACGCAAACCACCCGTACGATGTGCATCTTCCCTTACTGTCAATTATTCCCATGCGCTTTAATAAAGTTGAGCGGTGTCGCAGGTCGTAGATATAAATAATAAATACAATTTTTTTTACTGCTGTTAGTTATTATTGCATTGAGGTATCTATGTATTTTGCAGCTGATCACTGAACTGTTATTTTTGCGTTTATAGAGGAACTGTCTGGAATATTTGTAAAGAGTATAAGCGAAGGAAGTGCGGCGGATCTGTCGGGTCGAATTTCCATTAATGATCGTATTGTTGAGGTAAGTGAATTGGCAATGAATTGGCAATGTGTCGATATTATTAGTACAGTAACCGATGGTACTCACGATCATGATTCGCTGCGTGCCCCCCATTACAGCCAAGTGCAGTAATAAACCTGCGGGCTTATTCTCGAAAGGGTCGCAGGTCACAAGTCCGTAAGCAAATACATTGAATTTGTCGTAAGGTTGTTTTGAGAATGAGCCCCCTGGAGGCTACATGAAGCGTGGTTTAAGAGACGTTATGTCGACGGGGACAAATTGCCGAAAGAGACAAAATGTCGTATGGACACTACACATGAATATGTGGTGTCCGGACGCATTATCGCTAACACAAATTCCGCCGGCCTTATCTCCGTTGCCAGAATTGCGCGGATGTCATTCCGTCTACAACGGACATAACTCGCGGAATTATTCCGCGGGTAAAATTTCCGCCGTGTGTATTTCCGCCGGGATAATATAGCTGACAAAAATTTCCACGAAGACATATATCCGTAGCCATAATGCCGCGGAATTTTTTTCCGAAATGACATAATTCGATTCTTTGGAGACAACTATTCCCCCTCCTACCTCAACAAGTATATTCTCTGTCACTTCCAATAAAATCAACCTAGACCACCTCCATTGCAATGGAAAATCGGCAAAACGAGATGAAAATTGTAATCTTCCGTTACTTCGATTGTGATCTACTATAGGATGCAAGTATACCTGAAGCTGAATGCGGAACTGTACTAAATGGCACTGAAGCAATTCAGGATAAAAGACACGGTGCACCGTGGACCACGGTTACGGTGGCGCATGTGTTCTTAAATTGAAGGCCTAACCTAACCTAAGAGATACATATATACTATATACCCTCATATGACACCGTGACCGTGGACTAACGGTGCACCGTGTCTTTTACGATCATCCCACAATCACTGCTCTCTGCTACCGTCAGCCTCATCATTGAAGTGTTGCTGTGGAAACAGCATCTTTCATCGTGGCACTGCTCAACTCATGCACTGTGCTATATCTCCCACTATAAATAATTCAGTGGTTAATTGTGTGTATTGTTGTCTCGGTATCATATGCAGGCGGAGTTATGTCCGTTGTAGACGCAATTACATCCGCGCAATTGCGGCAACGGAGATAAGGCCGGCGGAATTTGTATTAGCGATAATGCGTCCGGACACCCAAAATTCTTGCGTATTTAAATACAAAATACATAGAGAAAATATCTGTAATGAAAAATGCAAATACAAACAGAAATGTATGTATTTTAAATGCGTTTAAAAAATGTATTATTTAAATCCATATCTTAAATACATGTATTTAAAAAATACGATGTATATGTATATTTGGGCAATCTCTGCCAGTTACCCAGCCTGTTAACAACTATAATGGATTGAATCCAATTATTAATAAATTATAGGATAGATGTGAGGCTTTGAAGCTTTCAAAGCCTATCTCCGTGCTATAATTTATTAACAATTGCTTTAATGTCCAATCTTAACAACTGAATACGCGCAATGGTATGTACATTTGTGTATAAATCGGTTGTCACTTAGGGTAGGGCTTTCAACAATGAATAAATAGTAAAAATGTAGATTATTATTATTAGTTAGTTCCCTATGACATATGCCACAGTTCTAAATTCCGACCTGGTCCCAGAGCAAGCAAATATAGTAGCTTATATACATATGTATTTTTGTTGTCAGGTGGATGCGCAATCCCTTCAAGGCTTTACGAATCATGAGGCTGTCGAGGTTCTTCGGAAAACCGGACCAATTGTGCAACTGAAATTGGAGAGATATCATCATGGGTCTAAATATGACCAGGTAAATACATTCCTTCCTTAATTATAATCTTACGATACCAATTAGCTTTAGTGCGCCTCTCCTAAAAACTACACACAAATTTTCAGACACCTATTGCGAACTACTGACAATTCACTGACAATTAACGTAGAAAAAACAAAATATGTCCTATTTCACAAAGGGGAAAGTATAAAAGAGGTTCCTCAATTACTGTTGCATGGAAATAGCATTCAGAGAGAGACTTGTTTTAAGTATTTAGGGGTGATTATGGACCAGAAATTAACATTTGAAAAACATGCTGAACATGTACTAAATAAAATTAGTCAAGTAATGGGTGTAATTTTAAGAATAAGAAGGTTTCTAAATGAAAGAACCAAAGGTATGTGGATTAACTCCTTCGTATTTGCTCATATAGACTATTGTCTACTTATTTGGAGTAATGCATGTAAAACACAATGTAAATTAATTCAAGAAAAATTGGATAACTTTTTGGTAGTTCTGTATACTAAAAAAAAGTACCATAAAATTAAGAACAGAGCTAGGCAAGTTTCATTACCCGATATCTATGACCATTATGGAATTCTTAACCTAAATGAAAGAATATTGAATAATGCAGCCAATTACGTTTTTGAAGTGCTAAAGGTTGGCCATATATTCCGTTAACTACTTGAATGGTATAATGTTGTGTAGGTATATGTATTTCCTCTAAACTCAGAGATGTTAAGGCGGTAAAAATATTCCAGTATAATATTAAAAGAAAAATAGAAGAAAAAAATGTTATGCATAAGTGTGTAGAGATGTGGAATTCGCTTCCAGCTTTCTTACGTGCGCGAGACATGGCAGCGCAAACGTTTGACAAAGAGCTTTTAATTCACATCATTTTATCGCGCAAATAACAATAAGCTGTCACGTTTAATTATTAAATTGTAAACAATTCGGTATGTAATGACTTATTTTTTGAATATTCTGTATGTGCAAGAGATTAGATGTCCTGGATGAAAACCAATACGTGTATTGACTCCATATGACATTTCAATAAAGTTTCAATCAATCAAAGTTTCAATCTACTAACTATTTTACAGTATGTATTATGTAATTATATTAATGAGATGCAGTATAGGCGGTAAATTACCCTAAATAAGGTAATTCAGTATTAGAGTACAGCTTAATACAATATACCTAATCTTTACTAGATTAAGATTAATTAAGACTCTAAATTAATAATAAATTATTATTGAAATATTAAATTAATGTGTCAGATATTTGAACGACGGGATACGACTAAAACTACAATTGATACTGATATTTGAACGTTTGATGTTTGATCTGAATGTGTTGCCTTTCTTTTTTTAGTTGCAATCGGCCATTAGTCACTCGGAGCACAAGCCGCCCACACCGTCATCCGTCTCGGCTTTATCTTTGCCTCAAGTTGCAGTCGACTCCGTGCGTAAAGCTACTAACGAATAACACTTACTCTTCTATTATTGTTCATTATTACTTTGAGTTGCCACGTTCTCAAAGCATCTTGCCCTGGCGTAACTTTGCTTCTGTAGTTTGGTTAAAAGAGAAGGCGCTTCTTGTGTGATTTGGAAAGAGCAGTTCATTCTGAAAGCTTTTTGCAATTCTGAAGCGGAGCTATAGAAATTCAAACTCGAAACATTCCAGCAATAATCTGACGTGCTGTACGGATAGAATTACAACTGCACTTTTTAGTTTGTAGCTTTAGCTCTACCATGCCATTGCTTGAATACTCCATGATTTTGTAACTTTTGCCTGTGTATCTGTAGTTGAAAGGCCCAAGAAGCCAATTCACTGTTCGTGTTTATATTATTAAGGTCTATGTCCGCCGTGACCCGTAGTTAAATGTTGTAAATCGTTATTCTTGTGTAGGATGGAGAACCGGATGAGGTTGGGGAGCCGGGCATAGAAGAAGACGAGGAAGAAGAGGAGGATGAAGAATTGGCCATTGAGACTTGTAATGCAGATTTGGATTTGGAAGATTTGGAAATGTTGATCGACACTCGGTACGAAGGCGAGATTTTTCCCACAGTGGAAGCTGCTATCATGGCAAAATGGAGCAAGATAATGGGACCAGATTGTGACATAGTCGTGTCACAGTTAAGCAAATCCAAAGAGGGTGGGGGACTCGGCATCAGTCTCGAGGGAACGGTGGATGTGGAAGATGGACGCGAAGTACGACCCCACCATTATATTAGATCCATCCTGGCCGATGGGGCAGTGGGACGAGCTGCAAGACTTTTGAGTGGCGATGAACTTTTAGAAGTACGGAATTTCGAAAAAACTTTTCCTTCCACATTTTTCTGTCTTGCTTCTTCATATTCTTCGCATAACCTTAAGTTTCAGATTATCATTTGTCATGTATCATGTAGTGTAGTAGTATCTATCGAGAAATCGTTTTTAGAAATGAAAAGCGCTGGGACTGAGAAGGAGAGTAAAGTGATGAGAAAATGGGTACGACAGATTATGTAACAGCAATGATTGTTGTTCATTTCCGTTAGGTAAATGGTCGTCGTCTCTTAGGCCTGAACCATGTAGAAGTTGTCGGGATTTTGAAAGAACTTCCGGTGCATGTACGAATAGTGTGTGCGCGGCGACCAGGACAGCCCCCGCCCTCTCGCCCTATCGACACATCTCAGGATCGAAATGCATTTGCGGCTCGGGTATAAGATTAAATTTTTGATATTCTAATTTGTATGTGCTTTATCTTATATTATATTGCAGAGATTGCGTGTGTAACCGATTTTTAGTAACGCTCATATCGGGCATGAAACTATTCCCCTAAAGGGATGCTCAAAAGAATGCCTGCGATTGGCGATTTTAGTCGTATGTATATTTGCAGAAGTACAAAAAGATAGAAACTGCAGAGAATTATGCGAGGAGGGAGATATGAGCAGGAGAATGTCAATAGCGGAAAATATTTGAGACATCACATAACCGTATCACTTGGTGTTTTATTTCTACTTCTGACCTGCCTGTGTCTAGAATATTCTTGGAGGCAGCCTTCAAAACCTCTTCCAAGGTAGTGATCGGCTAGTGAAAGCAAAATCAGACGGATCTCTGGCGTCAACAGGCACAACGGCAGCCACTGAAACAAGTCTTTCAAAATTGAAATCCCGCTCTCTTGAGCCCCTCAATGGACTGGCTATGTGGAGCTCAGACCCGCATATCATTGAATTGCCTAAAGGAGACCGAGGCCTAGGTTTCTCTATCCTGGACTACCAGGATCCCTTGAACCCGAGTGAAACAGTCATTGTGATTCGAAGTTTAGTGCCTGGAGGCGTAGCTCAACAAGATGGACGCCTTATTCCTGGTGATAGACTGCTGGCAGTAAATGAAATAAATCTGGAGAACGCTTCATTAGATCAGGCTGTACAAGCACTCAAAGGTGCTCCTAAAGGCGTCGTGAGAATCGCTGTAGCCAAACCACTTCCCCTTCCAGATACTACTACGCTCGCCTCTGTCCAAAGTGACGAAGTAAGTTCTGGCATAACCATACCTACCTCTTTTCGATATCTCGCATTGAAACATCCTTCCCTTTTCTTCTACTTTTTCATATTCATTTATTCTTGCTGCGAATTATAACATAACGATTATGACCGCGACATTCTGCGTGTATAGTATGCCTTTCCGAACATCCGAACTTGCTTCAATAATTAATTCGAGTACAAAAATCGAGAATGTTAATTTGTGAAGGTGGCGAGTGACAATCTTTGCCAATTGGAAGTCAGAATAACCAAAGAAGGATTGAATTTGTATTCATTAAAGGTTTCCCCTGCGCTGGTTCTTTCTCAGGCGACGGAGAGGCTGATTCCTTCATACAGATCCGACGTGGATGTCCTTGTTTCTACTATGGCCGGGGCAACAGCTGCAGGCAGTGGAATTGTTGTTTCCGGCTCCTCATCCAATGTAATCAGCACTATTCTTCCACTTCCTTCTGCACTCGAGAGAAATATTCGATTGCAAAAAGAGGAAGACCAATTGGGAATGACAGTGGAAATTATCGATGGCGGCATCAACGGTGGTGTCATCACTGCCCTTGCCAAGAGCTCTCCTATTGCTCAAGATGGCCGCATCCGTCTCGGAGATTATATAGTCTCTGTAAATAATGAGTCGTTGAGGAACCTGTCAAACACACAAGTGAAGGCAATTCTTCGACAGGCTCAATTTTCTGCAGACTTAAGGTAAAAATACCTCGCACCGTTTTCCTGACCTTTTCCTAATCTCCCTCCCATTTTTCTTTCTTTATTGATCATTATTATTTATTCTTGTAATAAATGGCGCGTAAGAGCCTAATATGAAGGGTGAGAGGGAAGTTCCACAACTTACCAAGAAATGAATGTGAGTGAGAGTGAGTGCAAGTGTGTTGGGAGAGCTGATTTTTATTGTGTACACTTGACCAGACTTCCAATTACACTGAATTTCCCACAACGGAAACATAAGCTCAAGCATTCATAAGAAAATGGTAATTAGGAAGAAAAGCAATTAGTTAGGAATGGGTAGAATTAATCACTGGCTAATATACTATGTAAATAAGGAAGCAAAACGAAGATTTGTAGGGAAAATCATTATAGTGTGAGCTGTGAAAAGTGAAATATCAGGGACATAAATGTAATTGTTGTAATTAAGTTGTTAGCGTATTTTGTACAGCAGGCGTAACATTCTTGTCTCCCCAAAGCCATAGTTTTAATTGAGAGCATTTTAACTGCTGTCTGTAGAATTTTAAACAGTAATTGATGTTAACAAATAAAAATTAAGGTGCTAATAATAATAATAACAGTTTGCCATTCCTGCTTTCTGTTGACCCCGTGCTAGTGTTAATTCTTACGGATATTTGTTGGTATTTCCAATTATTATCCATGCAACACCGACATTGTTTCCTGTTCATAGCTTCTAAATTGTTCGTCGCCACCTGCCACAGTAGCTGAAGTGTTCAGGTTTTAGTTTGTGAAGGGAAGAAATATCAGGTCCTAGCTTACCATAGGTATGCAAGTATGCATGAAAGGCGTCAGGCGTCCGAATCGGAAACTGAAACATATTGGTCAAAGGTAAACTCATGAAATGAAGATTAGCGATTTGGTTAAAGAAGGAAAGCAAGGTACAGTAAGAACAAGAGGACAGGTATGATTTAATACTTCAAGTAGGGGAATATGAAACTTAGTTTTGTACCGGCGATTTTAAGCCATATTTCTGGTTTTTATAGCATCACCTACATTCCATCTGTTGACGCGGAAGTTCATAAGCAAGCCTGTTTGATTCAGCTTACTGCTTCCGGGAATGGCAGTAACATTGAAGAAGTGTACGACGAAAGGTTGGTACTTGTACTTAAACTTAAATCAGATCATTTATAGTGCGAACTACAAATCTACTTATGGCTGAAAGTTGCTTTTGCGAAAGCATCATCCCCGTATAGTTAAATCAGGAGATGAAGCAACTTCATGGTCCCGCAAATATAATCAGGTTATAACGCCCTAATTGGCGAAAGCTGCTTCGGACTCATGACAGGCTATGTAACAAGCAAGTAACAATAATTTTAATCTATTAAACCTAGTATTATAATAATTTTAATCTATTCAATTTTTAAAAAAAGGAATTACTTTCATAATTTGGCTATATTTAATTGCCTACTTCAAGCCAGTTCGAAGATGACGATTTGTAAACATTTGCACTTAATCCTCATTATTTCTACATGAATGTAGGTACATAATATAGGTACACCTAAATTATGCCACACGTAAATGTCATATCATATTTGAATAGGGAGTCAAAATATAAAAGGAATTTGAAGCCCTATAATATGTTTATCATATCAGTCCCTTCATTTTTAAATATTTGTTAAATTAGGTTGGCAGAGCGTGTAAGCACTCGAACCCCAGCAGATGGTGAAGAGTCAACGGAGGAAGGAGTTGGTGGGATTACTGTAGCGTCGTCACCATCATCCTCCTCCTCGGCGGGTCCAATCAGTGGACGCTCACAAGTTGTAGTTGGTCCAAATATTCCCCAAATAGGTGGAGGTGCGAGAAGGGACCAAGCTAGTAGTGCAGGAGGTTCTCCTCCATCCACAGTGTCCTCTCCCCGATCCGTGTTGAGCGCAAATGTGAGTCCACCGAAGCATACGGAGACGAGCACTGTTTATATAAACACGGCAGAACATATTCACCACCCATTGGCTCAACCGCCACAACCTCAGATTCAAAAACGTGTAGTAACTCATGTCACGATATTCCCCTCACCCCCACCCGAAGTGGCACAAGTGGTACCGGTCGTGAAACGAAGTTCCGTTGGTAGCAATGGGAATAATAGTATCGGCAGTCCACTCAGCCCGTCTCCAGCCACGGTTATAGACACGGGAGACTCCCCCCCAGATTCCGTCGCATCTACAATAGGCGAGTCATCACCACCACCAGTTAATAAATCTTCAGCTGTCATCTTCGATGATAGTGCGGACGGCAGCTTGGGTAGTGACGGGAGTTCAAGCATTCAGAAGAGTGGCACTATGGCGAGTAGTGGGAGAGGAGGAGCAAGCGAAGGAGATTCCACCAGTACTCAAAGAAGAACAAGAGAGGCGGACTTTGTGGAGGAAGAGCCGCAGAAAAAGGAAGAGCTGGAATCCCAGTCTCCTGTAGTAGTTGCGGCTTCAGCTCCCACAACCGCCACAACTCGAGTAGTTACTACGCTGAGAATCGATCCAGAGAAAGTAGGGGAAACCATAGAAGGTACTTGTAGCAGTGGAGTTCTGCCTGTTAATACTAGTGTTTCTACTGCCGTAGCTCAGTCCGACGAGAGCAATATGGTCGGCGTAATGCCTAGCTTTGAAAGAGCAGACTATCATGCTCCAGTGTCCGCAAGATCTTCCCAAGGCGCGCTCAGTAACTCCGAGGATAGCGCTCTTCTTTTGGCAAAACACTGGGGACCAGAGAGACTCGTGGAAGTACTAAAGGAGCCTGGGAAAAGTTTGGGGATCAGCATTGTCGGCGGAAAGGTATGGTCGTTGACTTATTTTCCGTTTTTTTTAATAACTCATCCAACCGACTCCAACTCTTATCCTTACGTTTGTTATTCCTGGTTACTTACTTAATTGTCTCTGCTTGTCGCTTTGCAATATTGATTTCCTTGCGATTCAGACTTAATGCTTGGCGGCCCCGCTCTATTCCTGTCATTCTTGTTTCCTCTGATCCTATATGTTCATTACGCCAACCTAAGTCGCCTAAATCACGAGGCTGCTGCTCAAGATTAACAATTCACACATAATCTTCTAATTTAAATCTTAAGGTTGACCTGTACAATGCGGGTCCGGACAGCGGGTCAGCCATTTCTGGAATATTCATCAAAAACGTTCTGGCAAACAGTCCTGCTGGTCGTACTGGTCAGTTGAAGGTGAGAAATGCCTTGAACGTTCTTGGGTCCTGTTCGATGCCCATATTTCCATTATTCTCAATTACTGTTTCCTTATAAGTCTTTTTTTACTTTCGTATACTGGTATGCCAAACAATGCCGTAGTCACTTTTCTTTCTGCTTCGTGTAGCTTCTAGTTTGTATAACTTCGTTATACTTAATGTGTTCTGTGGTGCTGCAAAACTTTAGACAGGAGACCGCATCTTGGCTGTAGACGACGTTGATCTTAGGACAGCCAGTCATGAAAGAGCGGTAGAAGTAATCCGAGCGGCCGGGAATCCAGTTCGATTTTTGGTTCAAAGTTTAGTTCAATGGGTAAGTCAACTATTGGTTAATTGGTTACAAACGAGCTTTAGAAAGTGTACATCAGTGATGAGCAAACTGTTACTCGGTAGCCATTTCAGAATTTGGCCGTGACCATTAGCGAGATTTACGATGGTCTAAAATACGCAATACTTTCGAAAACATTGCCTTGTGTGCTTTTCCAACGTTCAAAGCAGTTCGAAAATTATCATTTGCTCAATTTGCTGTCATCCTGCTTTTGAAGCATTACTTTGCATTTTAGTCGAAAGGCACTGTTCATTGGTAATTTGTAACTGTAAACCAGACTTAAATGTGAAATTATCTTATCTGCCGTATTTTGCATTTCTGAGTGTCTGGGAAATGTTACGCGGGTAATTCCAAAGCTATTTATGATTTTGCTAACAAAAGTCAACGATTTCGAATTTGAAAGCACATTTCTCTTGTTTCTTCGTTCAAGATAAATCATTCATTCTTAAATCCTTCATCTGTTATATCAAGTTTTTGTTAGACCTTCAAAGAAAAACAACAATCGTTGCAATTATTTAAAAAATTCGGGTGACCATTAGATAGTAATGGAAATGAATAGTGCTCACGGGTCTAGAAAGTTTGCTCGTCACTGCAGGCATTAGTTTAATAAAATATTTTAACGCACAATGTATACTAAATTATTATTGTCGCCTTAAATTCTTCCACCTATCCCATCTATAAATACTAAATACGATTTGAAATATACATCACGTAATAGCTGGGGATTGCAGTGTACAACACACATTTATTTACTACATTATGCTGTTGATATTGGTTCAGTGTGAATAATTAAGTGTGGTTTAAATTTTCTTATTCTGGAAAGTATATATGTATATAGTTAAGTATCTGTAGTACACATACCTTATACCTACACAATGCACACAAAGTATCGCAATCACATCATACGCAGGTTATTGTTGACTGTTGACACATTAATCTGCGTATATGTATGGAATCGGTGATTTAAATTTATTCATATTGTTAATTTTTATGCAAGCCCAGTGCCCAAAGCGTCGTTGCTCCCTTATTCCTGTGTTTGTGCTCTTTATATTTTGCTGCTTCACATTCTTAGTTTAACATTCTTATGTATTTGTCATGTTTCGTAAAAGCCCCAGACACGCATTGAGCATTTTGCTCTCATCGTTTATGAGGTCATGCAATTGTTAGTTACTATACATAAATACTAAATACATATTTGGGTAACTGAATGTCGTATGGTTCATTCATTGATCGCAGGATTATGAGGTTTTCTTGACAGGCAGAACTAGGGCTTCGTAACCGCATTTACTTTACTGATCCAGAAATAAGATCTGATGGAAGGTTTGATCAGCTTATGTGAGGTTTCTCTCATTGTTTTAGTGTTTTCTCTTTCGAAATATGGAGCACGCTTCGTAAGAGTTTTCTCTGATATATAAGTACTTAAGTACATACATATAATCCTTGTGGGGCTTCTGGGCATTGGATTAGTTCTGTTTTTTGTGATTTACATTCTCAATTGTATTACCTCTGAAGATAATTTTTGCGGATGTGTTTATCTCTTGCTTGCTTTCGTGTTTCCAATTATGTATTATATGTACATTATGATCTCGCATTCCGTACACTATTTGTATTTTCACATGTTGCTGTCTCTCTCGGTCTGAATAGTCTGATGCTTTGGGAGTGAGTATTGACGAATCCGAGACTTCCAAGTCGGAAGAGACGGACACTCACACCACCACCAGATCCCAGTCACAGTCTCAACAATCACGGCAGTCAGAGCGATCCACTAGCTCCATGACAAAATCCGAGACGACGACTTCAACAACTGAGACGTCTGAGACGACTTCTTCCACCACGCGGACAGTAACTGGGACAGGCTCATCCACGACGTGTACTAGCAGTACGACGGGGACTGACAACGGCAAGCGCTCTGGAAGCAGCCGAAGTGACACCGTGATGAGCTCCAGCACTACCGAGGAGAACTACCCCAGCCAGAGAAAAAGATCTGGTGTTCACACTGAGAAGGGCGCTGAGTCAGACGAAGGAGTGGAGGAGACTGAATTCCACCGGGACATGCCCCCGGATGTGGGACTCGTCATTCCACCCACAACTGCACCTGCACCCGTCTCACCTGCTCGCACGCCTAGTCCCGAACTGATTCAGGTGCCACATTCTTTCCACATTCCTTCTGCTTTCTTTCAGTCTCTCTTTTTTGCTCTAGTGCGTAGCTAAAATCTGTGTGTTGAACTAACCATTTTCTTAAATCACATTTAACATATGCACCGCTTTCGCCCTCATGTTTTCACCTACTTTTATCTTTCTCCACTCTGAATTTTATCATAGGTTGTTGAGTTCGTCCACGTCAATTTGTACTTGTGTAGTAAGGATTTGCAGACACTGGATCATTCATGGGAAAGTTTTTGTATATTGTACAATTAGGAGCTTTGCACAGTATCCCTAATTGTGCAACATTTCAAAGCTGTAGGCACAGAAAGCCCAAATGATCAGTAATGGACCAGTGCAAAAAAGCACAGAAAATGTACTTTGTATAATATCTTACATATCATATGTATTGTACTATTACATAAACATTTAATATTGATTATGTAATGCGTATCATGCTTAAATACATACATACAACACTACACAGTAATGTATGTATTTTGGATTTTCTCTAGTTTTGGTTCCATGCTGCAGGGGGGAAATTGGGACGGAATGAAAGGAAGAGAATGGAATAGGTATTTATGTACAGCATCTGAAGTATCTCATTATAGCCCTTGGTTCTATTAAGCGGCCATTATACACCATGACCGTAGTATGTATATGCAAGTATTCTATGTAGAATTTATTACCAAACTATTAAAATAGTTCATCCCGAACCGACCAATATTAAGCAGTACGACGTTTTTTTCTACAAAAAATCTCCATTTTCGACAGAATTGATTTAGGGACAAAACTTTTAATGCTCTTCCAACCGAACAAAATGAGTGTGTTTTTTGAGCAGAATAATAAAGATACCTCCATTTAGATCGACCAGGAATTGGTCAAGGTAATGCGATTTTTCCGCGCCAAGTTCAAAAATGCGAATTTTAGGTGAAATTAATATCTTTTATTACATCACAATAAAAACGAAGTTTAAACTAAATAATGTCGTAAAAATTATGTTGTAGAATGGTCGCTTCATAGAGCCGGGGGCGGATATAATGAGATACTTCGGACCCTCTACATTGACCTATACGTCTGTGGAATGCGGATAAGTAAGTAGGAGAAGCGAGCAGGAAGGAGAGGACCAAGTAGGCAGGAGAAATAGATTTACGTGCAGGTGTAAAAAGAAATTTCCTATTAATTACAGAGCCCACAAAGTTTTTCTGGACACTATTTTCTAGCCGATAGCGATTTGTAGCGCATAACTCTGGAAGCACCAAGTTTGAGTGGAGTTTAGTCAGGCCAGGGAAACATTTGGTGATACTCTCAAAAAGTTGTTCATCTGTGCCGCCTGTATTTATTTTATTCTGTGTGGAATGAACTCTTTCGGTTCTTGTAAGTTGTAACTGGCCGAAGGAAACGAGTTGTGGGAGATATTGTCTTTGAAAGAAGAATCCACAGGAAAATGGGTCTCGTTTGGAAGGAGCATACAGCAAGCACCCGATTAGTATTAATGATTGATTATAATCGAAGCCACAAGGTAAACAGGAGTTCTGTTTCGGTAGCTTCATGTTTAATTAGCCACTAACTGTACATTGTAGTCTTGGTAAGCATACGAAATTCTTGGCTATTACTTACACGTACTTCCTTTGGTTGTTGTGTGATTGTGTGCTATGTGTGCTTCTAACTTTGAATATGGACTGCGGCAAAGTCAAGGAAACGTAGCAAGATGCAACATAACCTGAGTATTAAAATACAGTATTTGCAGGAAATTTCTATAGACAGGGATGCTGTAGCACACTTCTTTCTCATCATATTCCCTGTGTAAACCCGTCTGTCTTTTTGTCCTTCAATTTCCTCTGGCTTTGCAATCTCCTTTCCCTCTAGATCTTTGTCTCGTACTTGCCAGAGAAAGCTGCAGCCGCAACCAACAAAAAATGCTTCAGTTGCTTTTGTCGAAAACTTTGTCGAGACAACATTACTTCATAATCGTTATCGATCAGAGGTGACAATAATAATTAACTGCGGCAGAGAAAAAGTCGCTGTTTTCCTGTAAAACATGTGTGTGGTTGTGGTTAGTTAAAGGCGACTGGAATAATTTATAGGCCATCAGGCATATGGCGGAGCTGCAGATGAATTAGTGAAAGAAAGATACCATGCTCTGAAGTATGAAGTGCTTGACTTGAACTGTCTACCAAAGATACGTGCAAGTAGTTCGGAGTATTACAATGTAGTTGATTCTCTGAACTCTTCCTGAAAATCACATGTCCTAATTTTGTGTTTCTATTCTTTAAAACTTTCAACCAGAGAAACTTGTACAACTACAAACCTATGTACACGTAAGATCTTTCAAACAATTGCAATAAGTGAAGAATGTCGGAAATCGCAATGGATATAATGTGATTGATACAGGACTGCTGTTTTTTTCGTTTTCCAATGAAATAAACCATATTTGCGATGCGGCACAGTTGAGACAATGCAAAGAGAGCTATCCTCAGGTGTTTTGCTTGGCATAGGTAATAGTAATATGAAAGGGAATCAGTTGTAGCTTCAACTTCAGCCCGCGCCCTGGCATCCCCGGGGTATATCAGTCATGTGGGAGCACTTTTTTTCTGGTAATAACGGATCCACGTAGGATTTCCAATGCCTAAATCATAAAAAGATAGTTGTGGGTCCCACCTCAGTTTACGTGCTCACATGAGTACGAGTGTTAATTGTAAATGTAGGGATTCGTAAGGAGGAATTATCACTCGTAAAAACTTGGCTATCCCTGGGAAAAGTAACGGATGCGTTAACTGGCGGGACCCTCCTTGTTTTACGACCCGCCTATTTCCTTTTTAACGCATGATTTTATGGATCGGAGACAACAGCTGTCACACATATCACATGCTATCGTTAAGAAAAGAATTCAATAATGACAGGAACGATTTTTTTGTTTCTTTTCTTTGTATTTGCAGTGATTGACTGCGGAATGTTGCCATATCTTCCTCTCTGTCCTTTTCTCGCACGTGGGTGCCCGTAAAAACAAAAGCACGAGGGGAAATATGTATGTAGAAAGAAACAAATTAAGTCAACAGATTCGGGTTAAGCCACTTTTCATGTCCAGATTCAAGCAATTTTGCTTGGAATTCAGTTCAAAGTCAAGCACTGCTGCCTCAGCCGAGACTCCGACATGGAAAGCTAAAAGAAATACAGGGAGGTCTACTGTATCTTTCAGTCCACGTCTGCACATCCCGTCTATCTATTAAACTATCTAGTGATTAAAGGAAGCGCTATTAATGCCGAAACAAGTCCATCCCAACCAGGTGTTTCAAGTAAACAAGCAAACAATTTCAATACCTTGTAGACAAAATGCCTGCGAAACGGTGAAGAATAGTAGTGTACTCACTGCTGCGAAAAAATGTGAAAACTAAAAAGTGTATAGTTATATTCGAAATTATATTAGCCCCAAGCCCCAACCAACAATAAGAGAGCGAAGTTATTATTGTCACCTCCTGCACACGTCCTCCACATCAATTCTTTTCCGTGGCACGTCCAAGCCACGCTTGAGTTCTCCATGAAGCGAATCCAAGTTATCTTCTTTTATTAGTTTTAGCTTTAAACACAATTATTAGTAATATGTCATACAATTAGTTTGTAAAAGATGTGTTGTTTCATGCAAATGAAGGATATCGCTCAGAAACGATTCGCATTGTTCAAATCCATTTGACAACTTCAAAGTATGGCCGTAAAGAATTTCCTGCATAACGTATTTTAATGAGCAAAAGCAATGTCTGGAAGTCTTTAAAGTAAAAACTTACCTCTGCGACCTCTCAAAAACGTGCCTACTGTTTTCATAAATTGGAGCATATCCATTTTGTGAAAAAATCTCAATTTACTTGACCGTTTTGTAACTTTCGGTTTTTACTCTTCAAGTAACACTTAATAATTTCTATTACTCATCGTCGTGATTCATCGTCTGTTGATTTTTTTTCTGTCACAGTTGTCTATTGTTGATCGTTTAGGCTAGCTTGAAATGTAGACTTGTGTAGAAAAAGTACCATAATTTGTTTTGAAACCGGAAGCCCATTTATCATATTAAAATGCGTGATGCAAGTACTTGTTCCTGATAATGATCGATCAACTACTACACAGGGTGGCACGTATTGATTGTTTTATTGATAACATTGTTATTGATCATGTGCATTTCAATATGAATGAGGTATCAATAACCAATATCAATATCACTAAATTTGTTGCTGTTTACAGTCACTAACAATTAGTACATACAAAAAGCGTTGCAGTAAGTGTGCTGTACAAAATAATAATAATTTTTTCTCTGAAACTGATAATTATCCACACGGGCGAATTATCCTGTAATTCGAGGGCTGGTGGGTCAACTTTTTAATTGTCAATTACTGTAATACTACCACTACCTAGTAACGAATCAATTAACAATTAACCACTACTCAGGGGAAAACATCTTCTAGAATTAACCATGACTCATTAACTAGATCCAAAAATTACGGTAATTGAATTACGCACGGCGTGGTATGTAATGACTAATGACTATGTAATGTACCTATTACCTATGTAATGTATATGTATATTAATATTAACTTACATTGTGAACACGCTTGCATCAGTGACGTGCCTGCACTTATCGTTAGTAATTGTGTTCAATTGTTTACTTCCGTTAGCGGATTCGCATCGTTTAAGGGATTAGACTCGATTTGAATTTAATAAAAACTTTATCTAAAGTTGCATTCAATAGACAATCATATAGACAATCTTAGCAGGGTTTTATGCCTATTTAAGCATTTCATATAATGAATCACCTGCAAGAGGCAATGTGAAAACTATTACTAAGATTCACTGTATGATTCAGCACATTGAATGCAATTGTACATAAACTTTTCATTAAATTCGATTCAAGTCTAATCCCTTTTTTATTAAATGATTCAACGCAAAGATGCAAATCTGCTAAGAGAAGTAACGGACACCGTGAAATGGCTATCCACATAGCTGCAGCTACATTTCGCTGGCACTTTAGAGATCTTATTACTTCTGTGAATTAGCAAGCAACTGTGTATTATTTACTTCCCTTGTCAGTATCAAGTGTCAATAGATTGCGTTGTGTGAGTAAAGTAGGATCCTGCTTTACTCACTATGTTATATTATCTATTTTACTATTTGTCTAGATTACTAAACTAATTTTTAGGCTAGATGGATTGTAGCCACAGCACCAATAGTTTTTAACATGGGAGTTACTGGAAGTTGCTATAGATATATAGATGCTAGATTTTTAAACGCTTACTGAATTTAGCAACGCGTCCAATGTATAAATATTCACATTAACGGAGCACCCACCAAAGAAGTAGGAAATTATGTTCAGTCAGGGACAAATTACACTGATAAATTGCAGAATGTGGGCATCAATTACTAACACCTGAATTCGAGCAAGCATTATTACATATTACGATCTACGTACATAGTACATATACATATACATAGTATATAGGAAAAGGGAGCGACTATTATTCGGATGAAATCACTTATTTGAATTGTTAGAAATGAGTGAGATTTACCAAAAATATTGCCTTCTCTTCTTGTGTAATACGAGTTCGTCATTGGTGTAAATCGAGAGAAAAGACAAAAGCAATAAAAATATGTACTGCGAATTACATGAGCATTTATCATCCCTTACATTTATCATCCTTGTCGCATTTCTGGGCACAAAACAAATACAATTCATAAATGAACGTAGATCTGAGAAGGTCTCTTCAAACAGACGGTTTAGCACTAATGGCGTTGAAATGGGTAGCGGGTAACCCATTGGCAATTTCCCACTGTATATCCACGCTTTGTTTTTGTAGGAAGTGAGTGCCGCTAATCTGTGTAATATGTGATTTGCGTAGACTTATAGAATGAAATGAGCCATTGGTAGGACAATACAAAAATTGTGATGATTGACAAAGGATAATTTTGTCAAATTATTAAGCCTGGATTATCGGACGGTGAGAAGCAGGAGCTTCAGGCTAAAATCAAGGCAGCTGCAGCGAAATCCCGTATTGCCAGAGTGGGAGAATTTGGAGAGTCGGAACATTCATCTGAAGAGGAGGATGAGTTGGTGGATGAACGCGAAGTTCAGGGGAAGGTCCGGACCAAAGCAGGAATCGAAGTAAGTAACTTTCTCTCCCTCTGTTCCTCCTGTATCTCAATATTTTGAACGTATGAATATGTTTGCAAACAATCAATGCATAGTTTCGCGGTGTTTCTTATTCTGCATCTGCACTGTTTGCAAAGTCTACTAATTGATGGTTAATTCCTTTCGTGTTGCGTAAATGCCGGCCAATATAAAAAGCTCACTTCACTTCTGCCAACACAGTTAAACGGAGTATTACGATTGAATATTTTCAACTTCTGATTTTACAAAATGGTTAAGAATTAAGAAAGACGACCATGTTTTTTATTTAATGGTCGTTTTTTACCATCTCTTTCTTTCTATCTCTAGATTGATCGTTCCAGTGCGGGCAATGTTCGCCGATCTAAAGCAGAAATTGCAATGGATACGGACCAAGAAGACGATTTCGGATACACTCATAGTACGTGTTTCTTATTTGCATCTCGTATTACGTGTATATTATTGTGCTCCTAGTACTGTGCTTTAAATGACAAATGTTTTTACATTGCAGAGAAAATTCAGAAAAGGTGGGGAGATTACGCTGCGAAGTTGGGATCAAAGGACACTCCAGCTAAAATCATTGTTGCTGATCTTGAGCGAGCAGGCCAGAGTTTAGGCATCAGTTTGGCTGGACATAGAGATAGACTTAAGATGGCTGTTTTCATCTGTGGGATAAACCCCTCTGGACTTGCCTACAAAACGCGTCAGTTGGAAGTGAGCGATGAAATTCTGGAAGTCAATGGCAAAGTTTTACACGGAAGGAGCCACTTGAATGCCTCGGCTCTGATTAAAGCGTTACCCCAATCTCATGTGAAGATTATTGCAGTCAGGTTAGTTTTTGTTTTCTCGCTCTTCTTTAATGCTATTCGGATGCAAATTTAGTCACATTGCCAAAAGTACGAAAGTGCCTAACTAGCGAAGTAATTGCCATGAAGTTACAAGTTACACCTATACGCAATTACAGTGAATGAAGCCATAATTTATGACACCGTGGGTGATGATGCTACAAGCAGTAAATAATAAGGCTAACGACACAGCCTTGAGTTTACTCAGGTGTTGTGTAATATGTGTTTATGTATACATGTACCTATGCATATATAAAAAATATATTGTGCATATATACATATACACTTACACGCATATAACACACGTAATTACACGTAATAAGTATACGTATGTATGCTGTATACATATCACGTATTTACTTACCCCACAAATTATAGCATCATTTTCCGCGTTTTTTGTATAATTTCGTTCTGGCGAGCATAGTAAAGCAATTGCAAATAGGATACATTTCCCTCTGTAGATTCAAGGAAAAATATGCCCATTATACCTACTTTTTGGTTGAAAGCTTGTGGTGTAAATAATTGTGATTTTGGCTTTGTTGCAGGAAAGTGGTAGGAGAACCGGACCTAGCTGTGAAGCCTATTACACAATTTCCAGTCATTTTAAAGGCGGAGGTTTGCAAACAATTGTCTCACCTTTTAGTGTCTAAAGTCTAAAATAATCAAATACGTAATAATAGTCTAGTACATAATATGAATATTATATAGCTGTGCACATATTTCTGTGCAACTGTACGTTTCTGTACTGCTACTCCTTTTCTGCTCGTTTTCTGTGTAACCATTTCTTTCGTTTCGTTAGAAGAATAAGAACATTATTTATAGACCAGTCCAAGTTTTGACCGGAAAACGTTAACGTTTTACTCGATAAATGTTGGTCTGCTGAGTTGTATCTTGGTTTTTAACTCCTTACTTATTATAGATTGCTTTCTTATTGTAATTCTAGGTAGCTCTTACTGTTATTGTTATGTGTAGTGTGTAGTATAATATCTTTAGTAACTACGTGTCGCACTTATTTTTAGCTGTTCGGTGCTTCAGTATTCTTTTCCCCAGCTCTGTCGTTGGTCTTCTACCTAATGTCTCAATTCCAACGCCCACTAGCAACTGTGGCACCTTTGGATATTCAACTACAGTGATTGTTTCGGTTGATGCAGTTTCTTTGCGTGGTTGGAAGTTGAAGCATTTTTGTAATGTAGTAGCAATTTCTTTTGTGTCGATGACTTGGATTGTAATACCTTGCAGAAAAAGTGCTCATTTGAAACAATGCGGTGTCTAAATTGTTTGCATGCGCCTTTGCAGAAAGCGGAAGATAAGTACGCTAACTACAAAGGACTTCGTGTGGTCACTTTGAAAAAGGTAAATTGTCTTTGCTAATTCTGACTAGTGACTAAGCCACTGTTCATTCGAATGGAAACAGTATATGTTCATCTCCATAATGGGTGCGTTGAAAAACTCAGTCATGATCTAGTAACTAGACGTCTGTTCAGACAATTACTAGATCTGCAGACATCTAACTAGAATTTTTTTTTCCAGACAAGACATTAACTTTCTAGAATTTCCAAAACCAGGCGACAATCTAGTAATTAATAATTTTCTTAAACTTAAATTTAAATGTATCTTTGCTATTCCACTCCAGCAAAATGGCTTCGTCTCTCGCGTTCTTACGTCTCCTTCTCCGTTTGTCTCTCTTATTTCTCACTCCTGTCTCCCTTATTTCTGTCATTCTAATGTCTCTTTTATCTTTCGTAGTTATCTCACCATCTTTTCTCGTCTATTTATCTCTCTAATTTCCCTCGCTCTCATGTCTCTCAAAATTCTCTCGCTCTCTTGTCTCTCTAAATTCTCTCGCTCTCTTGTCTCTCTCATTTCTCTCGCTCTCTTGTCTCTCTAATTTCTCACGCCGTCTTGTCTCTCGTATGGTTTCTTTTTTCTATTGCCTCGAATGTTTTCTCTTGTCTCTTCTAATTCATGAGAGCTAGACAAGAGAACAACGAGGAAGTAAGACCGAGACATCAAAGGAGTTAAGGAGTATCATCGAGACAAGAGAGGAGCGACAAAGGAAGAGCGAGGCAGTCGGAGATTGAGCGCGAATGAGCGAGATAGGGTTGAAACGAGGAAAACTGTCGAGACCCAAGTCTAGACATCCCGGAAGGTACCTAGAATCTCAGGCTGTTTTTCCAGTCATGTCTTGTCTGGATTGTGTTGCTAAAAACGGTCTGGATAGGTCATCCAGTCAGCTGCGTTGCAAAACTCTGGACTAGATAGTAATTTCTGGACTAGATTTAGTTTGCCATTGCTAAACTAAATCTAGTCAGGAAATTGCTGCAGATATCTGGAAAAGCTGTGAGTTTTTCAACGCACCCAATGTCTTGGACGAAATGCTTACCGAAGAAAAACGCGTCGTGCAAGGAAAATGTATGTAGCGTGTAATATTAATAAACTACTTTTATTACGGTTTTGTTTCTGTGTTAGACTGGAAGTGGCCTCGGCATCATGATTATGGAAGGCAGGCATGCTGAATTGGGTCAAGGAATCTTCGTATCAGATATTCAGGAGGGAAGTGTAGCGGATCAAGCGGGTCTGTTTGTTGGTGATATGATACTCGCTGTCAACGGAGAAGATTTGGTGGGCTGTGATTATGAACACGTGAGTTTTATCCACGTTTAGCTTCTCTCCAATGCTCAGTGTCTGTATTGGACACTGAGTTTCCTTCTAATCGGACCACCGATGCCAATATGTATGAACATGCGCGCGAAAACGGCCATGTTTTCTCTGTGAGAAAAAATCACGCCGGAGGAAATATCCTAGAAGTGAATAACTCCTTCCACTGGTGCACAAATCACTGGTGTATCCGGCTATCTCCAATTATTATCATTATTTGATACAGAAGATGTAGATCATGTGTATTTATTACTACCACCATTACTTTTTCGATAGGCGGCCAACACTTTGAAGCAAACGGACGGTAATGTGGTCATCGTTGTCTGCAATGCGGCTAAAGGAGAGGATTCTGGAAGCAAAGATGGTAAACCCGGAGGTGAAAAGAAAGTGGAAGCCACCAAAGTAGAGTTAGAAAAACCGAGTGAGTATTGCTTTTTTCTCGTTTTATTTATTTATTTCTGTGCGTACTTCTAGTGATTGCAATCCAAGCCAACGAGATGATACTAAATACACGTAAATACTAATCGTTTATATCGGTTGACTTTCATTAACGATACCCAACGATTTGCATATCACTGTATTGTATATCGTGATATGTAACTCGGGATCGTTGGATTTTTCTAAACGATACTCAACGACACATCTGTTTAATAGCATTAGTATCGTGTAATTCGTGGTCGTTACATTTTTTTAAACCGATATTAACAATACTTAAAAAGCGACGGATACGGCAATCACTATCACTAATGTACTTACATCACTATGTACACTACTATGTACTTACTGCAATGACTTTTGTAAACGCCGACTAATCTGATGTGGATCGGGCAAATGGTGAAAAAATTTAAATGTGAGTTCAATAACAATAACTCCGACATTACTAAAATTGCATGAATCTCATCCATTTCTGTAGTATTTTCCATTTGTCACACTGATACTTCTCATCGATTTCACCTTTCCTTCGTATTTTAATTTGGGATTGGGAAACTAAAACACGTAGTGTTGAGAATAATTTCCTAGTTCCTAGCAAGAACTCAGTACGCACTAGAAAGGAGCGCTGTTCGGTTGTCCCTTGTCTTCAGAATCGAGACTACCGTTAATGTGTACGTAATGTATAGTACATGTACATAGGTGCATACTTGCATACGTATTATATGATACATTGTGTTGCCACGGAACTTATTGTTAGTGTAGCTTAGCACTATAGTATCTTTTTGAGGCGACACGGACACGAGCGCTTGAAGAAAGATTTCTGTAGGTTTATCTGAGAGTAAGCGTACACAGGTTTAATGTGTAGCCTTGCGTAAACGTGAAGTAGTTGTCCTTAGATGGTAATAAAATTCGAGTATCGGAGCAAACTGATGACAGTGTCCGTGAAAACCACTCGCATTATTTTATCGAAAAATCACGGTAACACATGCGCATTCTACATATTAGTACGTAGTACGTACATGTACCCCTTGGAACCTCAATTGCCCACCCCTTAAGATTTGTGTATGGAAGAATTCCAAGACGTGTTGGTAGCGTAGGGTATTTAATGAACTCCCGTCTTTCTTTGACTTTCACCAATGTGATGTAGAACTACCCCCGAAACCATCGAACATCCCTTCGCCTTCGAAAATGGGACATGTGATTTCCCCGCGGAAAATCATTGTCACTCCTCCGCCC
The DNA here is from genome assembly GCA_034698585.1 of Disparrhopalites patrizii. NCBI lineage: Eukaryota > Metazoa > Arthropoda > Collembola > Symphypleona > Sminthuridae > Disparrhopalites > Disparrhopalites patrizii. The sequence goes on along the minus strand of JAQGBT010001509.1, from coordinate 7,000 downwards.
ACTTCTGGCGCCGTGTCTTCCACGTGTTTCACCCTTCTCAACACCGACTCCACGCCGGATCTCACTCTTCCCTCAACGCTCAACACCGGTGACGGCGACCATTCACATGAAACCACGCGTGGGAACGCGTGCTCTCCTGCGTCCAATTCACCCACATCTCCCACCTTGTCTGGACAAATGACTCCATCGTCGTCCGCCTCGGTGACTACGACGGTCCACGTCCCCTCGTCTTCTACTTGCTTATCTAAAATACAACAAATGTCTTCACAAAAACTACCATCCACTGTGTCTGCCACTTCTATTTCTCCATCCTCCTCCACGTCAAAAATGGCGCTGTACTTGAAAACCCATGCAGGTGATCCTCTCTTCGATTCTGCAGTATGTCAGATCAATCCAGGAAAAGAAACCACCATTGAAATCAATAAGGACAAGATGGGGCTTGGTCTCAGTATCGTCGGCGGCAGTGACACTCTCCTGGCAAGTTTTAATTTACATTTGCTTCTTTTCTTGAAGCAACAAGGAACGAATTACATATCGCACAAGTCTGCCTTGTAACTGTGGTTTATGCTCTAGTATCAACCTGTAGTACTAACAAACTTAATTGCTTTAACATTGTCAAGGAGTAAGGGCGGTTTTACAATAGAGCGTACCACACTGTATCACGGTGTCCGTCAGACAACACGGACAGCTGCTAAAAAGCAAATTTTCAGGGACAGAGCTGCAAGCAAATGTCTAAAAATTTTAAGACAAATTGGGATATAAATTTTTAGGGAAATTGCTCCAATGCTTATTCTAAGGCAAATTGACATACACATTTTATGGAAAATTGCTAAAAATTCTAATTCATTTTAAAGCAAATTGCGATACAAATTTTCTGGGAAATCGCGAAAAATGGTCATTTTAAGGCAAATTGGGATACGCATTTTTTGTTCCTGCCTGGTCCCATGGTTTTTCTGAGCAATTATTTTCAGCGATTATTGTTAAAAATTCAAATTGTATGGAAGGACACCGTAGCGTCAGGAACGTTCAGCAAATTGAGGACAAACTTTATGCTTAAAAAAGTGAACTCTTAAGATTTTGCCGGCCGTAGGCGGCACGGGCATTCTAGTATTGTATAAAAACATTGATCTATTCCCCTGCAGTTCAGTCAGATAGGACAAGAATTGGCCAAGTTCAGTTGAACTACCCGCATTTTGCTGCTGGGTTATCAAGCATTCTTTCAAAACTTAAATCACCCTGTAGACATCGCGTCCCTCACGTGTAGACTTTAGGGTTTAAGTGTGATATTTGTTGACTCGAGACTTGAGTTGCAGTTTCTTCGTTTTACAGGGGTCCATTATAATACATGAAGTGTATCCCGACGGAGCTGCGGCGAAAGACGGCCGACTGAAGCCTGGAGACCAGCTGCTGTCAGTTAATAGCGAAGATTTTCAAAATATTACCCACAATAAAGCACTGGCTGCTCTGAGGCAAACTCCCAGCAAAGTCAAAATGGTTGTTTTCCGTGATGACGCAGTGGCGAAGGAGGATGATCTCTACGACATCATGGACGTAGAATTGGTTAAGAAGTCGGGCAAGGGCTTGGGTTTATCTATTGTTGGCAGAAAAAACGGACCGGGTGTGTTCATATCGGATGTGGTATGTTCCGCAGTGCGCTTGATTAGTTTTCGTAATCAAACATACTTTTATACTTCACATTTACGTATTTAGGTAATTGGTACATAAACGTGTGTATTTGAGTTGAACCTATTGTTGGTATCCAGTAGGTATATCAATACGTATTGACTGTTAATAAGGATAGGGATCAATAACGAGTATTGACAGTATGCAACAATAACAATCAACATTCCAAAATGAACACCTCAAAGGTTTACATTTTTCATTAGATTTGATTGGATAAGAGAGGCATAAAACGTGCACTATAATTCAATTCAGCCAAAAGTCAATAGTGAATAGGGAGGTAGGAACCAATTAACTTGCGAGATTGCAGACTCCTTAGTTTGAATTTTCTTATATTCTGATATTGTCAGATATTCATGCAAGAATCCCCTATGAATGTTGATACTGATTGTTGTTGCTTGCCCAATACATGAACGTATGTAGTATGTGCACATGCTATATATATTTTAGTACATACACTTCCAAAATACGAGCAGGCAAACACGTGGTTTACCGTCAAATAACGTCGGTATTCGGTGTGTGAAACTTACATTTATGCAGTTGTACCAGGTTTCTGACGGTTGTATGTATTTTAATCAGACTTCTTGCAAAGAGAAAGTGTAGTAGATAAAGATTAAGGATACTATTCGTAGGAAACTACATTACAGTAATACTTAATTTCTTCTGGGTACTGCGACCACGTGAAATGATCCCTTGTGAACTATATATGTAAAGGTACCCGGCGGAACAGCAGAAGCGGATGGGCGTCTCATGAAGGGAGATCAGATAATCTCAGTGAATGGGAAAGACTTGAAAACTGCAACCCAGGAAGAAGCCGCATCCGTTCTCAAAACTGCCCTAGGACATATTCAGATGAAAGTGGGTCGTTTGAAAGTGAACAGACGATCTACAGCGTCTACTCCTACTACCTTGCCTCCCACCCCTACGTCGGACACTGCGTAAGATCTCATTTCCTTGCAGGTTTTTCAGAATATTGCAATTTTACTAATTTCAATTAAATCTGAATGTATGTATGACATTTGGATGGCGCGCGCGACAGTCTTTTAATGATTGCTTCTGTTTCTCTCTCCTATGCCTTTGCTGCTCTTTGCTGGATAATTTGGACTAAAATAGGAAATAAAATGAATCGGTCTTATGAAAGATTATGGTGAGCTTTCTCTTCTCTGGTGTTTGGTTTTGTAGTTTCTATAACTAGACATATGTAACACCTGTGCACTATGTATGTATATGTATATATTTCTAGTATATACATGTACATACACACATGCATGGATTGTATTCAGTGTACAATTGTAAAACCGTGGTTTTTAGAAACGTTACGATTATAAGTACGTGTCCAGCGGCTGGATAGTTTTAGACAGTCTGGACTCCAGCCTGTGTAAAACTATGCATTACTTTGCCATGTGCCGTAACCTCACCAGAATGAGTGAGTAAAGCACGGCTGATCACTTACTATGATACTTTTGTAGAATATCTTGGGTATACGGATGTAGCACAACTGCACTTTGTAGGTGGTGGCAAAGCTTAGCTATTCTAGAATAGAATGTCCACATAGGCAATAAATGTTCTCAAACTACTCCTGAATGACTCCTGGAGTGACGTGAAATCCAATAAAAATAATATTCTTTTCCCCCAGTGACCTCGACGTGGACCATGATGAAAGCGAAGAGGACGTAGCTATCGTGACCCGTGACCTGAGTAGAAACAGCAGTCGCGCCAGCAGTCCCCCTAGCATAACTGGCAGTCCCCCGCAGTTACGGACCGTCGTCTTGGAGCGAGGTCCAGACGGTCTGGGTTTCAGCATTGTTGGAGGTTACGGCTCTCCACACGGAAATCTACCGATCTACGTAAAGACAGTATTTGACAAGGGGGCTGCTGCACGTGAGGGTAGTTTAAAACGGGGTGATCAAATCCTAGCCGTGGACAGCCAGAGTTTGGAAGGTCTCAGACATCACGAAGCTGTGATCATTCTCAAGAACTCCAAGGGCAACGTCACCCTCGCTGTTCTCTCGTAAACATGGTTTTTACAACAAATAATGTTTGAATAATCTATAATTAAATATGCATTTATATGTATGAAAATATCTTCAATATCCAATAATGTCTCGCGGTTCACGGTTCCCACTTCATATTAACACACTTAAATCGCAGTAATTAGTTTGTGTTGTAAATTGTAAACCTCACCTCTAGCAGTTACAGGTAAAGCCTGTTACCTCGTATATCTTACGTGACACGACCTAGTGCTAGCTGCTAGTGCCTATAATGCATAATGTATGTTAAGTGCAAGACATTATATTATTTATTCAAGACTTTCTCTTACCATTTTATACATATGTATATTATACTATTGTGCTTATTGCAGAAGAGAGTATAGGCGAGTTAATTTGCATATACTTCGTATACTTTGTCGCAAGCCGCATCTAACCTAAATTAACGTGATTCAGATGGATTCCATTCTTCCCTAGCCTTAAGAAATCCACCGCTCAATTTTAAGTCCCACCCCACGACCACGACCCCTCTGAATCAGTATGTACATTATAATAGTAGGTAAATGTTATATTGCATAATATGCATGTATTTTTACTACGATAGTTAATATTTGTTACAAAACATACATATTTGTATAACTATAAATAATAAATAATAAATATACATACATTCAAGCCATCGATCGTTTTCATTGTACAACATAAAATCATTATGTATGGAGAAGTAAATAAAGGGAAAAAAACAAGGAAAGTAATGATTAGATCTGTGTAAATCTCGGGGTTATAAGGTTTGAATTGATGTAGCTCGTAACGACCTCCTATGCCGTATGCTGTCGTGGTCCTCTAATATGTAAAAGAGTAATAGTTTGTAAGCTTATAACAACTGTAGGCACTGTTTTGTCATGTGGAACCAGCGTTAATAAATTCAAAACTGACCATTGAACAAGTAAGACGTAATTCCACCGGTAATGTAATGTGATTTCTTGAATAATTCCATACTTGTATGTAATACCAGCTATGTGATTTCGGAGTGCAAAATTAACTTTCCAGGTAACCTCCTGTAAAAAATGCAATCCTTCGTCTTGTAAAACAGTTGGAACAAGAAGGATCAGTGAAAAACCGAGAAAAGAATGGACGTATTAAATCATTAGCACCCGAAAATATTGATAAGATTAAAATTGCGCTCCACGAAAATTCTCACATTTCTACCCGGAAATTGGCTCAGAAGTTGGAATCCACACGTCACAGTTCTGAACGTTTTGAGAGATTTAACATTTTACAATTTTTTAAAACCACTCCGAAATCCCAAAGCTGGTATTTCGGAGTGTCATTTATTATCCAAATGAGTTGCTCATTTGGATAATAAATGACCTCTTTAGTCAGGGTCATTGTTAAATGTAACAACGACAATTCGTAATATTCCGCAAAAATTAAAATGTGTCAATTTCCTTGTAATTGTCGCCAGCGCCTCACTTCGTTAGTTTCGAAAAGTACCTAACCCCACTTCTACGTGGGCTGTGCTCTGGCTGTGGGTGTAGTACTGTGAGTGGACTACTTCTCCTAACCCGTGGATAGACGAAAAGCCCATGCACTCTTTGTCGTCCATAGTGCATTTTCATAGTGCACAATGGGTTTCTTAACTTGTTTGACAGACGATTTTGAGCCGTTGATTTTTTCTACGTTGCATTGTCTGAACAATCTAACACACACTCTTGGTGTGTTACATTGTTTTTGGTGACATCGGCGAGCATTTTGTGCAACCATTTTCTTCCTTGAAGGGCCTTTGCTTGTGCCAGTCGACGGTTTTTTAAGTACGAACCAGGAAATGCTTCTAAACCATCATTCTTTTTTCTGCAGACGGCGAAGAACGGAAAGGGTAGTATAAGGAATTAAGTCAAATAAAATGTTTTCATGACAATCAATAGATTCCTGGCTGACTCTTGCCAACATTTGTGCTAGGACTTCCCATTAGCTTGTCAAAGGTCTCTAAAGCTATGTAGGTAAAAGCTTGTGGTGCTCCTTTCCCATTGTTTATGCCTGCGATCAAATTTGGAATACTATTGACAAGTTCTAAAAGTTCCACAGTTGTAGTAACGGCTAATTGTTGGAGTAGCCTGTCGCCGTACACAAGTCATTCCACGTCTTAAATTTGGTCCAATGCAGATTGAAAACCAGTTGAATATACCGACGACTCGCCCGTGGAGCCTCTTCTTCTTTAGTGTGACGACACAGTTCCCTCCGTAGTGGATTCCTGTGATATAAAAATAACTTGCAGTATTGTAAATTCTTGGGAACCCACAAACAAATTGCAAATATTTATTCCAAATGATTTGGCCGGTCATAAAATATTGATCGTGACACATGCGTGCACCATAAACTTCCAGAACAGCAACACAAACATTCTTTTGAAAACCATGACCCCTATCAACTCACGTTGGAACGTCTTTACACCTATTTATTCTAACCGATTTTGCTTTTTTTTTGACATTTTTTTTGACAATTTTTTTTGACAATTTTTTTTGACAATTTTTTTTGAAAAGTTTTTTTTGAATGTTTTTTTTGAATGTTTTTTTGAAATTTTTTTGTGGAAAATTTTTACAAGCTGCAAGCTCCATGGATCTGTTTAGTCATGTCGTAGTATAAACACATAAATGTCCGTTTTACATGATAAATTTCCGAGTTATGCTGTTGTGTATACTCGCTTATACGTTCGATAATCGTTCTGTTAATTTGTTTTTGAAAACTTTTTTTTTGAAAGTTTTTATCGGTTCGATTTTCGACAGACAGTCAAAAATGTAAAAAAACCCAAATAGTGAAAATATAATTTAAAAAAAGTCACCGAAGCGTCAAAAAAGTAAAAAAACCCATAACAGTGAAAAAATACAATTGTCATGAAATCTAAAGTTGCACCGCGAAATAAACCGTTTTGTTCACTTTTGCATTTTTATGTAAAATATGTAAAACATGTAAAATATGCACCGCGAAATGACTTGTGAACTCGTGTCAAATGCAGGATCCATTCCTTGTCTTCGCCGACTTCTGCGGAGAATTGTATCTGCGCCAACGACAATCGGCTGATATTGTTTTCTGGGTGTATTTCCCCCCATAGGACCAGCCGATCCGGCTCGAAGGACCATGTTGCGGACAGCAAGAAGTAACTTTCTATTAATAAACAAGAACTTTTGCAGTACAAACAAAATTCCCAATACTTGTAACCCATATACATAAATGCTTGCTTTCTTTTTGCACCTTAGCGCTAGCACTTGCGTAGCTTATGTATGTATAAGGCTTTATAGACTCTAGTAACATACGCCCCACCTTCTTAATATACT